>JAMKPZ010005739.1:0-12961 GCA_024699675.1 Amphibolis antarctica | reverse complement strand
ATCTCTTTGTTTATGCAGGGGGAGCTGTCTCATGGCAGTCCAGATTACAGAAATGCATTGCTCTGTCGACTACAGAGGCTGAGTTTATTGCTGCTACTGAAGCTTGCAAAGAAATGCTGTGGCTGAAGAGAATGCTTGGAGAACTTGGAATGGTGTAGGACAGGTTTGTTTTACTAGGTGATAATCAAAGTTCTATTCATCTAAGCAAGAACCTGTCTTTTCACTCCAGATCTAAGTACATCAAGGTGAGATATGATTGGATTCGAGACGTTTTGAATACTAAGGAATTGGAATTCAACAAAGTACATACAGATGACAATGGAGCTGACATGCTCACTAAAATGGTATCAAGAGACAAGCTGAGCATCTGTGCTCAGATTGCAGGCCTTGCAGACTGATCCATGTAGGCGGGCGGAGGGGGAGATTGTTGGGCCGAAGTCCTCCTCCTCCATGGGCCTGCGGACGGCCCAAAAGTTTTTTTTTGGTTTTTCTGCAGGTTGAGAAGAGGAGAAGTTTTGGGGAAAAAAAATGAAGAATGTGGAAGAGAGAAGAGCGATCAGCGCGAGGGAAGAAGAGAAGGGCGATCCAAACCCTCGATTTCCGGTGACGCTCGACACCGACGATCGAGACAGGACGAGACGCGCAGTTGTGCGCGTGGTGACGCGCGACAGTGGTGATCTTCGGAAGGACAAGACGCGCGGTTGTGCACGTGGTGTCGCTGACACCGGCGATCGACGAGAGAAGACGTGCGGGTGAGCGCGTGGTGTCATCGGCGCCGAAGATAGACTAGAGGCAGTGCGCGTGGGTCGTGCGTGGTGCTTGGCATCGTGCGGGGCTGGTTGCACGCACCGACCGACGATGGACGGGCCGAACAGACTTCGGTCGCGTGAAGGTTGAGCGTGACCCCTGTGGCTCGGTCGACCGTTCGGACGCCTAGTCGAGGGGGCCAAACGTGTGAGCTTGGAGTGGCTCAGACGCGTGAGCTTGGAGTAGCTTGGTCTGTGTGAGCCTACTGGAGTGCTTGGACGCGTGAAGCGTGGACCATGCTCGGACGCACGAAGGTCGGATAGGGCTTGGACTATCGGACAGTGTTTGGACTGTGATTAGACAGTGTTCAGATCGACATTTCGGTTTATACTTCCTCATTATTATTGTTGTCAATTGAAGATAATATGTTGTTGTGCTGATCTCAAGTTGAAAATTTGAGAAGAACATTGTACCCATTTAACAACAGAGTGCAGGTTACCTGGACCGAGAAGGTCCCGTGGTTTTTCCTCCTTACACTGAGGAGGTTTTCCACATAAAATTTCGTGTGTTGCTTGTGATTGTTTTTTGGATTGCAGTTTTGTTTGCTTCATTCTCATATTGTTAGGCCCTCGCTTTTCCCAACAATAATAATAGTGCATATGAGTTTATCAGGAGCTGGAACTAATAAATCACTACACGTTCCTTCATTTGGTAACAATTTTTTCAGCTTTTGAAGTAAAAAAGCACTTATTGTATCAAACTGAGAAAACTAAATGCACAGTATTTTTAAAAGTAAGATGAAACTGCATTGAAAATCTTTCACATTATCATTACGTTAAGAGTAATTTTCTGTTACAATGGAAGTCGTACCAAACAAAACCAATTTGAAAAGAACTCTTCAAACTCTAACTTCAATTATGTATAAACTCTTACATGTTATTATTATTACATAAATTTTTACATATAAACTCTTACTATATTAATTACTATATAGTTTCAACGTTGTTTACTTTTCCACTTTTAACTTCAATTTCATCCGATTTTTAATATTGAATGAAACTTTTTTCAAACGTACCTTATAAATATGCGTGTTGACGGATTGAAATTTTTCAACAAATTTTATAAAATATTTTGCAAAATAGTATCTCGAAAATATTACAATACTATACCAATATAAACGTGATATATCGAACGACATGCCAAATCTAGAAAATTAAAGATCGCGCGGTATGTTGGTCACATAAACGATATATTTTTTAAAAATTCAATATATTAAATTGAAAATCATGACTTAACACAATTTAGTATAGTTAAATTATGTCGATAAATTTATTCTTTTTCCTTTATTCTTCCTAGAGTTGTAAGTCGTGCCGTGCTGGCCCAGCACTGTTTGATCATACCGGTACAACACGAATAATTATTTGTGTCATAGGTCGTACCTAGGTTGGTACGGTACGAATTCCAATACAAAATAAGTACGGTCCGACCCAACATGAGACTACGAGATGGATTGTCAGAGGGGGACAGTCATGCAGGCTAGTGGGGGGAACGGTCGCTGGGTCACGAGCAGGGGTGGGGGGGGACTGGTCGCTGGGTCGTGTGGCTAGTGGGGTGAACGATCATGTGCGCAGGTGGGCGGGCTGGGGAACTGTGCTTGGGTCGGCTATCGGGTCATTGGGCCAACAACCAGGTTGCGGTACTAGGTCTCAGGAAGAAGAGCCGAAGAAGGGAAAAGAAGATTAGAAGAATTGAAGAATATGAGAGAAGAAGGGAAGACCGGAAGAAGTGAAGAATTGAAGTTTGATGAAGAGAAGAAGAAGAAGAGGAAGAGGTGAAGTGCCTGGGCTGACCGCCAGGTCATTGGGTCAGTTACTGAGTCATTGGGTCGACAACCGGGACGCGACGTCAGGTCCCCTGAAGAAGAGCCGAAGAAGAGAAGGGAATAACTAAAGAAGAGGAGAGAAGAAGAATAAGAGAAAGAAGAGGAAGAGTCAAAGTGCTTGGGCCGATCGTCGGATCATTGGGTCAACCACCGGGTCCCGGGAAGAATAGCTAAATAGGGGAAAGTTGAAGGTTGTCACGTTGATTAAGTTGTTGAAGGTTGAATGTTGTCACGTTGATTAAATTGTTAAAGGTTGAATGTTGTCACGTTGATTGTTGAATTAAATTTAAATATTGATGATTGAATACTTAAATATTGAATGTTGATTGTTGAATGCTGTTATTAATTAATTAAATAAATTTTTTAATTATTTATTTAAATATTAAATATATATAAATAATAAATTAATTAAAAAATTGTATCGTTGACCAATACAAATAGTATTTTATTTACATCATCACCGTTAAGAAGTGTTCTCCTTTCCCATTAACAACAGTCAACGTCATCAACATCGTGCATGAAAGGAAACTAACTATATTTTAAGGTTCAGGATACTCAACATTGTTTGGTAAATGATATCTTTTGTGCATCCGTCAAAGATTCAGAGTTAACGTTGAGTTAACATTTGATATGATTACAGTAAATTTAAATTATATTAATATTTACGTAATAATATAATTTAAATATAAAATATAATTATTTAAAATATAAGAATGTTGATATGATTAAAGAATATATATGGTTAAAAAATATGAAAATAATATATTAAGAAGTCTCCGCGTTATAACAATAAAAATGATTCAAAAAAATAATAATATTCATGAACGAGGTCACAGAGTAACGCAAGCGATGGGGAAGTCGTTTCTTCTTCCGTTATTTCAAATGCGTGTTGTCGAAATAAATTGTTACATTATAGATTCTAGTAAATTTGTGTGTTTTTTCTGTGACGATGCTAGTTTTTGTATTTGTTAAAGTAATAATCTCGATGATAATTGTGGCAGCATAGAACGTACTAGAGTAGTCGCCGTTTCTTCAAAGTTTAGATCAGCATTGGTTCAAAAAGGCGTGTTTATAAAGGAAGAGCACCCACTCGTGTGGGCGGAGACCATGGACTTTGACTGGACCAACACGACGACGACGACGACGACGACTACTTCGACGACCATGAACGAATCATATTATATGCACGTACATTTTGCTATTGTGTCGATCGCCGTTCGGTCTCCGGCCACTCGTGTATATATGCACGTGCGCCGGACGAGTGCGTTTTATATGTTTATTTAAAATAATCATAATTTTAACGTTAGAGAATATCGAATAACTATAATTAAAAATATTGCAAACAAATAAAAGCTAAGATGCGTTTATTCGTGTGAGACCGTTCTTAAAAAAAATAAATAAATATATCAATTTCTTTTCTGTAAATTATTTTCCATATTTAATGTATGTTTGAGAACAATTTTTTTCAATTTTGTATGTTAGATAGAATTGAAGTTAAAATTGTTTTTGCAAATGAAATTTGAATTATATGGTAATTTGAGTGATAAAAATTTGTACGTTGAAATTTATATAATAATGATGATGTCGAAAGTAATTTTGAAACCGAAAACAAACAAAACCAGTTTACTAGTTCTTTCAATTAAGATTTCGTTTAATAATGAGGTATTTTAACTTTAATAACCGTGAAAAGTTAGAATTAAAAGTAATTTTATAAATAATATTTAAATTATATAATAAATTATAAAATAAAAATTTATATAATAACGTTGATGCACGAAAATTCGTAAGAAGTTGAAGGTCTTCATTTACAAACGTTGAAAATGTCAGGAGTATTACGAAATCACAAAAAGTGATATTTTTGCAAATATTTTTTAAAATTATAATATTTACTTAATTTCACCACACTAATTAATACATAACTTCAATTTTTTTTTGTTTTATAACTTTTAGATTTTAACTTTATTTATCTTTCAAAGTTAATTGAAGTTATTCGTAAGTATTGCTAAGGAATCGTTTATTTTAAAAGTTATCACTATACATCAATGGTGATTACTATACATTGTATTTATCAAATAATTTTAACATATTGTAATCAAAATTGTAAATCTTGCACATCTTCATAAAAAGGTGTATCTTGCCTTTAAATGTGTGTTTGTTTAAAAGGTAAAATTAAGATTTATAATATAAGTATTTTAATATATTTTTTTAATATAAAATGTTAAAATTATTTAATAAAAGTTACTGTAATCTATTGTAACGTATAGTAAAAAATACGTAAACAAACAAAATTTAAAGTGTGTTTGTTTAAGCAATGAAATTAGGTAGAGTGAATTAATTTACCCAAAGTTTTTAAATAAATATATAAAATTAAATATACATACATTCAAAATTTACATTTTTTAAAAAATTATACGAGATGTAGACTTTTGAATATTTTTGATATAATTTTCGACATAGAATGTTAAAAGTGTTTGCTAAATGGTATTATCTGTAATTACGATGTACAGTAAAAAAAAAAAAATTTAAAACAAATCACGTATAAAATAAATATATTGTAACGTTGTGAGTGACGTCGTCGCCGATGTCACGCGGAAGGTGGCTCGACCAAGGCGGTGCACGTCCACCTCTCCGTTACAACACGCGTGAACGAAAAGGGCCATCGAGCTCTCCACTAAACGAACTTGTTTAACGACCAGATATTTTCCAAAGCCGTCGTCGGATTGACCGGAGAAAGTAGAAGAGTCTGGATATCGTAAACACCCAACATGTATAAATACACCCAGAAGGGCAGGGGCCAGCACCACCACGCGCCGGGACCGATCTGGACCGACCATCGGCCTCTCCGCCGTCGTTCCGACGTGGAAGCTAGGCGAGCGCACGTGTGCATGAGGATGGAGCAGGGAGGAGGAGAAGGGGGCGACGAGGGGGTGCTCATCACCAAGTACCGGGGGGTGAGGAGGAGGCCGTGGGGGAAGTACGCGGCGGAGATACGGGACTCGACGCGGCAGGGCGCGAGGATCTGGCTCGGCACTTTCAACACGCCAGAGGAGGCCGCTAGGGCTTACGACCGCGCCGCTTACAGAATGCGGGGTTCCCTCGCCGTGCTCAACTTCCCCGACGAGTACCCCGGTCGACCACGTGCGGACCCATCCCTCCCCTCCTCCTCCTCCTCGACTTCCAGGGCCAGGGAAGGGAAGGATGTGATCGAGCTGGAGTACCTGGACGACAAGATCTTGGAAGATCTCCTGGACCAGGAAGATCGAGCTTGGAAGAACAAGCAATGAACTGTCGTCTTGCTCCCGCTTGTCTGTGTTCGTTCCTGCAGCAGCCGCATGCAGTAGTACCAATTAATTAATGGCAGAGACTTTTATTTAAATAATTAGCTGTACTCTGAGCTCTGTTTTGGTTTAAAAATTGCTCCTGGAAATTATAATTATAATTTTTTATAAATTCTTGCGTACGTATAAATTTTAGTATATACATTTTTAACTTTATTTAATTTATAATTCTTAACTTTAATTCTATTTAACTCTTAAAATTATTGAATTTTTTTTAAATGTACGCCGTATCCTCGCTGGTGTAATTCTACTCTGATAACTATTGATAACAGCACGGAGACTTTAATACCAATTATTTACTAAAATAAATTAAATAATGTGACAATTATATGCATTATCATTATAAGTATATTTTTTGCGATGCTTAAATACGAAATTGTGGTGATTATTATAAATGAAATATTTAGCATGTTTCAAACGAACGTATAAATTAAAGTATACTTTGTAGAACTATTTTCTTAATAATAATAATTATTATTATTAGAACAGTCCACTTAACACGTGCGGATTTCGATACCACTTTCTGCCCAATAAAAGGGCTATAATTAAAACGTAATTTTAAAATAATAAAACTGCGAGATTATATATCGATTGTCATGTAAAAGTTTTTTTTGAAATATTTTCCTATTCTATTGTTGAATATCAGAACGAGAGAGAAAGAGAATTAATTGCTTAAATTCTGTTAAATTTCAAATTATTCTCCGTTTATTTTCAATTATGTAATTAAAAGACTCTAACTCAGTTGGAATTTGTCATGTTTGAGACCATTAGAAAGTTTTCGTCGAAATCGCAATAAGTGATGAAATCAAAAATTAATTAATAATAAGTAAATTAAAGAAAATAAGTTAGAGTTTACGGTTAAAATTTAATAAACTCTAAATCCTAAATCTTAAATATTAAAGAAAATGAGTTTAGATTCGATCTCTACTTAAATAAGACGAGATAACTTTCAGCACTCTTGTTTAGTGGTGTGAGATTATTTTCAATAATTTTTTTCGCTTGCATTTAAACATCGTTTGGTAATGAAATTTTAATTTTAATTTGTAAAAGAATTAAAGTTAAAAATAATTTTATAAATAATATTAGAGTACATTAAATGAACTTTTTTACTACAGAATTAAGAAAAAGTAGTTTCCGTGGTAGGTGAATTCAAATAATATTTGGTTTTCAATTTTTGTGTTGGTGAGTTACAAATATATTTTGAATATTTGTATTTGTTTTAATATTTAAATGGAGTGTGTTTTGTAACAGTTGAATTGCATTTTTTAATGTTGTGTGATTAGAGGAAACTCCCATGGCAAGATGGGTTTGAAATTAATTTTTTATTATGAAAACCAAATACAGCCTTAGAATTATATAGGACATTGTGAGATGAGAGTTTGTGTATAGAAGTTTGTACAATGATTACGATGTATAAGAATTTACGTAGAATTAAGGTTAATGTTAAAACTAACTAAATAAACAAGACCGTGGTCTTCACTCCTTTTGGGCAAGGATTTTATCTAGGGTGTATCTAGGAATGAGTTATTTTAACTTTTTATAAATTTTCATATGTCAACATTAATTAAATTCTATTACACAAAATTTCACCTCATAATTTATTATATAGTTCTAATATCATTTACAAAATTACTTTCAACTTCAGTTCTCCGTAACTCATTATCAAATAAGACTTTAATTTTTTGATATCAGATGACTTTATCACTTGATGAGATTCATTTTATTTAAATCAATTGATTAATGTAAAAAACTCACAATTATTTTAAAAGTTCAAGTTCACTGTATCTTTTTAGGTGTGAGTTCGGTAATAAAGTGTTTTAACTTGTAGAGAGTTGAGAACTTAACTCTATGTAGGGTTTAAAGTTTAGGATTTTGAGTTAAGTTTCATTACCAAACAGAGTTCATATTCATAGTGAATTGTGTGATAAAAACTTGTACATAGAAGTTTTTTTTGATGACGATGATATATAAGAGTTTACGTAAAATTAAAATTAGAGTTAAAAGATCGTTATTAAACAAAACTTATATATATATTCCAATATGTTATTGCATTCGTAAGACTTTCATGAAGTTACCCTATATACATTTTACGTTAGATATACTTGAATTAGCTCTAATTTTATAATAAATTTATCTTATTAAAATTAATTAGTTATTAAAGAAAAATTCACAAGTGTTTTAAAAGTTCCATAACTTTTTCGGTGTGAAATTATATATTCTAACATTAATTACACAGTATGTATTTATTTGTACAATTTCAACTTAAAACGTTAAAACTAAAATTAACATAAACAAACATATATAACACTACACAATATGCATAATTGTAATCAATGTCCAATACTATTATATTGTATTCATTTTATTTAGAAAGTTTACGAATAATTATTCTTTAAAAACTCTCACAGAGAACTATTTTAGGAAAGAACTAAGGTTGATCATATTTACAGAAATAAATATGTACGTAAGCTTTATTTGGCAAAATTTTCGCCAATTTTATACAAAATTCTATATTTCATTATCAGTACACAAACTTCAATGCATAAACTTTAATTTTATTATTTTAACTTCATTGTTTCATTATTTTAACTTTAATTTTATTTAACTTTTAAAATTAATTAAAATCAGAAACCAACAAAACCGTGTCATTTATTACATGTATCAACAACAAATAATGTAAACAAGTTATAGTACGGTAAATTAAGTTAAAATACGTAGTTGTGAAATATAATAAAATTATAAAATTTTATAAAGGTATTGTTTGAGAATGTTTCATTTATCACAGAGTCAGTTCCACGTAAACTCAGATATTGACTCGAGGAATGAGGGTTTTGCCGCGTGGCGGCGGGGTTTTGCACACTCGGTTCTCACTTCTCCCTCTGCCGCGATGCCGCCGTCGAACGGGAAGAAGTCCTCCAAGTCCTCGGCAGCTCCGCCTCCCTCCAGCCATTCTCCGTCCTCTGTCACTCCGTCCAAACCGTCTGGTAGAAGTGGTGGAGTCGAAGTGGACGAGGAAACTCGGTTGAGGAAGCTTCTCTCCGCTGCCGCGGCGCAGTTCCCTAGGTTTATATCCGAAGACGCCTTCATCGGTACGGTTTCGTATGTCGACTCTTCTACGCAGTTCAGGGGCGGGGAGGCCAGGATTTGGGTCTCCGAGTCTGCCATGGTCTCCTCGTCCTTGCGTCCTGGGTATCTCGTCTCGGTAATTTTCGATGATCACATTGTTTTGTCTTTTTTTATTATTTCTTTTTCGTGTGGCTTGTAGTAAGTATTTGCAGTTGACTGTTTTCGTGATAACACTGTTGACAGGTCTCACTTGCTGCTTCAGACGCTGGACATCGAAACGACGTACCTTTGGATTCGTTTTCTAATAGAATAGCCGGAAGTTATGGAGCCAAGAGGGTGATCGGCGAATCGAATGGTGTGGGGAATTACTTCGCCATTGCAAGGGTGTTTCCTTCCCGTAAGGTATGGAACGAGTGCTTTTATTTGTCAGTATGATTTTGTGGATGCCGGTTATTGCTCGGTTTATGGGAGATGGGATGAAAATGATGAATCTTGGGAATGAACGTGCACTTGATACTTTTGTTTTCTTAACCAAAAGTTCTAGTTAAGTAGAACACTAGCATGTTATGACCATGTAATTTAAACAAGTTTTGATACTCGTTAATTGTTTGGTGGAAGTTAATGAAGTTTTAAGTTTCTAGCATCTGTTTGTAAAGTTTGTTTCATTGATAAACTCAAACTGTTGTCATAGGCGTCTCTTCCGGCACTATAACCTTTTATTGTCTTTTTTAGGTTATGAAAAATGAAGTAAGATTATCACAGACTCTTTCTTGCACTATGGGATTCCCCAGTACTGAAAATGGGATTTTTCTGTGCCCCATCCAGAATGTAGCTATACACTCTGACATGAATGAGAAGCTGAACAATTCAAACAACATAGATTTTTGCAGAATTCTCCTTGGCAAGTGCAAGGACCTTTATCTAAAGTTAGTTTCCACAAGTGCTGCTTCATTTGATCATGATGTTGAGGCCTACACTGGAGTTCCCACAGAATCAAGCGACCCAGTCAGCTCAAACAGGACTGCTTCTTCCCCAAAGACACCTTTATCCTATCATCAAAAATCATCTTCTCCTTCCCCACGTCCCTTTTCCTCCTCTAGAAAAAATGAATCAGCATCAAAATTTGATTTATCCACTATAAGAAGGGCACTTGAGGATGAAAAGGTTAATAGCATGCACAAGATTTATGCAGTTAGATGGTTATGTGGCCGTTATTTACTTGAGGGTAATATTGTGTTTCTACCAATATCTGGAAATCAGTGTTCGTTTGTTGTTGATAGTGCAAATTTAAAGGTAGATAATTCTAGTTATTTCTCAATTTCTCAAAGGGAATCTGCAGAGTCACCAGATAAAACTGAAATTTCTAGTTCTCTGTAATCAAAGAATGCTGCATTTGTTGTAGATAATGTAACAGAAGTTTGTCTATTTGAATCAATTCCCCCAAACTTGACATCTCCCCTTAAAGAAAACTTGCATCCTGACAAATTTAATAGAGATGATTTCAAGAAAAATATGGTCAACGTACTGCCAAAGCTTGGGGGCCTAGATAAAGAGGTTTCCATTTTGAAGGAAGTCATCAGGTTCTCTCTTATGCGAATGGACTCCCTCCCAAGGTTTGAAATTTTTATCATTTTCATTTTGATAATTGTCTTTTTTCTTTCTTTCTTCACATTAAGCAGCATCTGGGAAGATTTATTTTTCTCATAAATATGTCAAGGAGAGTCTAGGCAGATGATGCTTGATCAAATGCCTACGGAAGTGAATTTGGCTAAGCATTGTCAACCCATCCAATGCATGCTCGATAAGTCAAAAAATTTCTTTTGTAAGGAAGGTGGGTATGCTAGGTTTTTGATTGGGGTGCTGTTTCAAGTTTGGTCCTTAAATCATGTTCAGCATTCTCACTTATGTAGTATGCAAGCTACATTACATTTTTAATTTATATATTTTTCCTTCATGTTTCTATCTATTTTTTCATTCAAATATGTTTATCGAAGTTCAATTGTAATGGTGATCAGTATCTTTAGAGCTTTAGATCTTATCATAAATCATTGTTTTGCAAGTGTGTTGCTTTAGATTTTGTGTATATATATATGTTAGTGCAATTTCGATACCCAAAATTTTTGTCATCCGGCTACTTTATGGACAAGCTATTAGTCCTTACTCATGATCCACAACATAGACATGCATTTGCAAACTTTTTGAACAGTGAATAAAAATAATGTTAATGAAACAAGGAGGGTTATAGCCTACAACAACAACAGTAATTTAAGTTATAATCTCATTACGTGTGGTTTGACACACACACACACAATGCACATTCACACACATATAAACAAGGAGGTATACGGTCAACTATACAAATCAGAAATAGAGAACAATATCCTATCAAGGTCAATAGGCCAAACAACACAAACATAAACACTTTTTTACAATATCCAATTACAATAACAATTGTTGAAAAACAAGAGAATAGGTTGAAGATTAATCATTAACAACGCATATGGCCTTTATATAGAAACAACAACTAAAGTGAAAACTCAAAACAGGTAATGTGGGGATAAACCCACTTACACAAGAACCTTAATACATTATTTAGACTCTAACACTCCTCAACTTGAAGCATCTAACTTGCAATAGACACAATAACATAACTCACTTGATAGCATACTCAGAACTTAGTTGGAAACAAAGAACAACAACAAACTCCATGTAGGAAGAACATCCAACCAAACCACACAAGTAGAGTTGATGAGTGTCACCTGAGTAGTAAGAGAGGGGTGCCCATGCAAAGAGAGGGCCACTTGGGAGAGATCCCACCTGAAGAGACAGAAGAGAGAGTTGACTGTAGAAGTGTGGGGTTGTGGATTGTTGATGTTGTGGGAACCACATAATTAAGAGGGCTGTAGTGGTGGAGTTGAGGTTGTTTGTCCAAGAAAGTAGCGAGACGTAGAAGATCACCTTTTAGAGAGGGTTGTTTGTCCAAGAAGGTTGCAAGACAAGCAAAAGTTGCAGGTCATAGAAGGTCACAAGCAAGTTTTGCCTAAGGGGTCGTTTGCAAGAGCTGCGACGGAGAGGCTTCCTGTGGGAGTTGTGTCAGTAGAGAGGGCTGTTTGTTGTTGTTGCAGCAAAGAAGCTTGATTGTGGAGAGAATCGAGTTGTGAGTGGTGGCGGGGCTGTAAAACGTGAGCTAGGGTTTGTTTTGCTGTGATAGAGAGATAGGGAGAGTATAGGTGGAAGATTGATCATTAACAACAAATATGGCCTCTTTATATAGAGGCAACAACTAAAGTGGAAACTCAAAACAAGTAATGTGGAATTAAACCCACTTACACAAGAACCCTAATACATTATTTAGACTTTGACAACAATAATCAATTTCTTAATCCCATTATGTAGAGTTGGCATTTACAAGACCATTTCCAAGAAGTAAAACAACCATGACAGGAACCATTTCTAAGAACTGACATTATTAAATCATTGGTTTCCAAGAAGTAAAATTCTAATGTTCCTTTTCTTCCTTGAGGTTCTACATTATATAAAGTAAAAATAAAACAGCCCACATTTTCTTCCTTCTACCTTACAATCTCCTATTTGATATACTGGATTACTGGTATCCAAACTTAGCAACATTCTGGCTCAAAGCATTTGAAAACAAGATGGAAGTACAACATAACTGCAACAAAGGGATCACCTGCTAGTCAAATGTCATTCCCATGTAATGGGATTGAAGCATTGATTGTTGTTTATTCATGTCTCAAAATTGAGTTTTTGTAGTTGTACATTTATGGCAAGATTATTAAGCCATCAAGGTGATGACCTTTGACTAATAGACAGCAAAGTAATTAATTGATTTTTTGTGTACATATATATTTTTACTAATAATTGAAAAAATAACACATTAATAATAGTTATGTATTAATATATCTAT
>JAMKPZ010005736.1:0-10757 GCA_024699675.1 Amphibolis antarctica | reverse complement strand
TCAAGGAAATTAAAGATGAAAGGAGGAAACTCAAGTGGGATTTAATCCCAACCATTGGATCAAGGTGGAGCTCTCAAGATGACATGAAATCCCTATAAGAGGGACCAGGGTGCCCAAAATTAGGGTTCTCTTCTCTTCCATTCGACCACCACTCTCAAGCCCTACTCAACAAGCCTCCCCTCACCATTGGAGCACCATCTTGAAGGAAGGAAGGAGGATGCCGGCCATTCCACCACCTCTCCTCAACTCGGAATCTCCTCATCATCATGTCACAAGCCATCTTCCAATGTGGGCCTTCATCCCTCTCTTGAAGCTAGGGCACCGACCTTCATAGGAGCCTTCTCTTCATTTGCAAGGTGTCAAAAGTCATTTCTTCACTTTCCCCTCTTCTTTGGCTTCAGATGGATCTCCCATTTCGTATTTTTACATAGGTAGATATAGGCTTTTATTTAGTTTTCTTTGTACTAGAACAAAAGTATAAGGTAGATTCGTTTTTACTTGCAATTTCCCTTTTGAATCATTGAAATCTTGTGTTTCCTTGTGAAAATCATAAAAAAAAGGTGCTGTTAGTGGTATATTTTCATAGATTGTTATGTGTTGATGCTGGAAAGTTGAAAATCTCAATGTATTAGGTGGAAAGAAATCTTTTTTGGAAAGAAGAGAGTGCATGTATGCTTGTAGATCCGTATCTTTCTGTTTTGTGCTAATCCAAGAATCATTATTCAATTTGGCAATTGTATGCATGCTTAAAAATTCTGAAAAATTACAGATTCGTGATTTTTCATGTAGATTGCAACAATGCAAAATTTCATATCATTCTGATAAGAGTTAATAATATTTTGAATGCATAAGTGAACAGGCACATAAGTGTAACTGTTAGTAGTTTTCCTCTGTTGATGCTGGATTTGATTAAATTCTGGAATAAATAAAAAATCCCCAAAAAATTTCTATTAATTGCTACATCATATTTCGTTCCAGCATCTCTGATTTCAGCATTTTCTAATGAGTATATTGTAAGATATAAGGATTTTGGGATCAGGGCATAGGCAGACAAGTTTTCCGATTTTCTGGACCAATTTCAATTTCCGAATTTTATGCCCTAGCATCCGCATGTTATTTAACCTGTAAAATTTACTCCTGAATATTAATTGATAAATACATCTGAGATAAACTTTTAGACTTATTTTCTTATTGGTGGTTGAATTTAAATTCCAAGAACTTAGCATTTGAGGTTAATTTCTGTCCTGGTTAGTGCTAGTTCTTAGCTTCTAAGCCTTTTAAGACCTAGGTAGCCCCAATTCCTTGTGGATCGACCCATGCTTGCTGATGTGCTACATTGAACACCGTGCACTTGCGGTTTACAAATTTAAAACTTAAAATCTCGAACAACAGTCCTCACATCACCTCCCCTCGATTTTCGGTTCGAACTGTTGCTTAACCGGCGGCCATCTTGTTGGTGCCGGCAAGCTGGGTAGTCACGTGTAGGCACTTTTCATGTCACATCCCGTCGAATTTTTCCTATAAAAGGGATGCGAGGGCACCCGCATTTCCCACCTCTTTGCGTGACTTGCAGCTTGAGCTAGGGTTTTTCGAGTCCTTCCTTCGATTTTCTGGGTAGCGACGGTATCCCTCCTCCCTTCCTTCCAGATTTGCTCTTTGTCTCTTCGTCTTTGTTGACCCCCATGCTTAGAAGGGCCGATCAGGCGGCCAGCCGACCGTCGACCGGCATGCCGGTATCTAACACCAGCAACCAGCTCCTAGTTGACCCCATGCTTAAGAAGGCCTATTGGCCGGTCAGCCGGCTGTCCACTGGCATGCTGGTATCTAACCCCAATAGCTAGCCCCCCAGACTCCCCCAACAAAGTGGACATGCTCCACCCTTATTGGGTGGCCGGGTAAAACAAGCCGGCCGACTACCGGCACACCGGTAAAACACCCCGATGGTCGACCTCTAACTCTATCACCAATGTGCAGGTATGTTCGTCGAAATGCCTAGTCTGACCTCTAGGAAAAACACACAGCAGCTGGATCCCCAGCCGGTACAAAGTCCCAGCTATCCGCTACGGCCTATTCCCCTGAATTACTGGCTAAATTCCTGGCGAACCCCGATCCCAAGCAGCTGGCATCCAGCTATCACACGATGGCTGCTGGCTAGCTACCTAGAAAGGTAATTCGAATTGATTAGAAAGATAAAATGAGATTTAATCACTTAAATCTCTGAATCAATCAATCACACCGATCGCGTGATTGAACCGAGACATATGCCGTGTTTCCATCCACGAATCCCCCAAAGAAGGAAGGTAATCCCTTATAAAAATGGGACCTTCCACCCCATTCGAGCAGGCTTCCCACCCCTTTTGAAAGACGTAGGTTCGGATGCTGGAGACACTCTTCAAATGCTTCGCACGGCTTTTCGGACAATTGGTTGGAGGTTCTGAAGGAGAAGAGCTACTTGAAGCCCCGACGCCCTCTCACCCCACTAGAGTGAGTACTCCTGACCACCGCCGACGACTTCCTGCAAGTAAGTTCCCTCATCCTCCACCATCGTACGTATGATTTAGCCTTGCTTTTTCGAGCCTCAACCATGCTGGACCTTCCCCACACAAGGGAAAGGTCGGAGGACATGCCTGGGTATCATTGCTTCGGATACGCTTTCGAAGGTACTGGCAGCCTCCCTCCCAACCGGGTGAATCCACCTAGTATGGTCGAGATCAGTTCGATCGTGACCCTTTTTATCAGGTCCTTTTCATGGAAACTCGTGTTGTCTTACGTGCTCTATGAATGCATTGTCGAGTTTTCCCATCCTTTTCTTTTGAAATGATTAGCCATCGTTAAATGCACCATATCCACTTAGAGACGGTCATCTCCCGAAATGTGTCTACCTCTCCTGTCTCTTGAGACAAGGTGTAGAAATCTCTATAGCCAGAGGTTGAGGCAAAAACTGGGTGAACATCCGATACCAGACCCGGATACCCAGCAGGCCGACGAGTAGACCTACCGAACTTTTGGCTATTGAGTCAGAAGTCCGTTACAACGACTACGATGTCCATATTTGCATTTTTATCTGTTTTACACCAACCTCCCCCGAGGGAGCAAAACTGCCCTCCTGATGCCTCGGAAAGGTTTCCGAGATGAGGCCGTCAACATGCATCGTCGCCGACGTCGGCCGTCCAAGTATATGAGTATGTATACCCTAACGGTTTCCTTTTATCGGGAGAGGCAAAGCTGTCCTCCCGATGCCTCGGAAAGGCTTCGGAGATGAGGCCGTCGGCATGCATTGTTGCCAACACCGGCTGTCCGGGTGTATGAGTATGTACAATGATTCGAACTGTTTCAAAGACCCAACATGCATCTTGTTGCATTGGGCTCTTTCATTAACTGATGACAAGATCAGCTAGTCCACCATATTTTTATGTCAGATTGCTCCACATATAGTTCCTCGAACCGCATTTTCTAAACGAACAAGAGCCAACCCGAATTGATCCTGTAACAGATCTGCTACAGAACGAATACGTTTATTTTTCAAATGATTCATATCGTCAAGTGTACCCATTCCAAATTTCATTCCGATCAAATGATCCACAGCAGCCAATACATCCCGTGGTAACAAAAATGTATTATTTTGAGGTATATCAAGATTTAGTCTGCGGTTTATATTTCGTCGACCAATTCTTCCTAATTCTCGACAGTTCCCTTTTACCAAGAGAGGCAAAGCTGTCCTCCCGATGCCCCGGAAAGGCTTCCAGGATGAGGCTGCCAGCATGCATCCTTGCCGGCACCGACCGTCCGGGTGTATGAGTATATACACCCTGACGATTCCCTTTTACCGAGAGAGGCAAAGCTATCCTCCCGATGCCCCGGAAAGGCTTCCAGGATGAGGCCGCCGGCATGCATCCTTGCCGGCACTGGCTATCCGGGTGTATGAGTATATACACCCCGACAGTTCCCTTTTATCAGGAGAGGCAAAGCTATCCTCCCAATGCCCCGGAAAGGCTTCCAGGATGAGGCCATCGGCATACATCCTTGCCGGCACTAACCAAATGGGGAACATGAACTCTTGTCCCCAGACAAGGAGGCGAAATATGACACGGTAGCCGGTACCTTTAGCCGACACTCTAGCGGTCCAACCAGCTGTCTCACCTGACCTTCAGCTCTTCAAGCCGAACGGTCTGTATTGGTGACCGCTATGTCTTTCTCTCTCCCATTTATCATTGGACCCCGTACGAATCCTCGCATTGGCCGATCTCCACTTGCTTTTACTAGAAGGAATAAGACTATTCCTCCCAATGCCCTGGAAAGTTTTCCAGGATGAGGCCATGTGTGACCAGACTAACTGTCGTGGTTTTTCGTTTTTGGAGCCAAAGAGAGGCCAGGATTGCTCGGGTTATCTGGGGGTGCCTAACACCTTCCCAATAGTACCCTGAGTCCTGTATCTAGTTCTCTCTTGTTTCATATAGCGTTACACAATTTCACGTTATTCCCATGATTTTATTGTTTCGATGGTAGAAGGACACTTCCCCATCCAGTTTTCCTTATTTTCTACCCAAAAATAAGGTGGCGACTTCGTTCAACGAGCCATCCACCCCACGTGGTGATGCGCTCCCAAAATCAACTTTCAATTCTCTGTACCTCGATCCATCTGCCGGTTCTGCTAGCGGAAAGCCATGGGCTTTCGGGTGATAGCCGGACGGAAGAGAGGGTACAGATTTTTGGCAACTCCACTGGGGAGACTCGCTATGTTTTATCGATTAAGTGGCTCAAACTCTCTCTCATACGGCTCTTTTGCAGTCAATTTTTTGCTACCTGCTAGGATTTTTAGCGTACTTATTGCATTTGCTAAGTGAAGCCACTTTCAAATGCATTGAACTGAATCACCCTTCTTTGGTTCCCCTACAGATCCCTGTAGATTCTTTGGGCACATTCTCCTCACAGACCTTTGTAGCTCGCAAGTTCCGGACCCCACTGGCTCCCCCTATCCAGACCCGCTCACAAGCAAGAGCAATGGCTACCGATTCTGCTACAACGTCCGGATCTTCCCCTTCTGTCACTGCGGCAGCCTCTATGCTGCTATCCGTGGTTTTTGGCCCACCACAGCCTGTCATCAGCAGGACAAACTTCACCCGGTTGATCGTCGTACTTGCTGGAGCCACGGACCAGCCTAGGGCGCTAGACTCGTCTATGGCTGTGGCACTCGACAATGTCGCATCACTTCCTACACCGCTTGCTTCTCTAGCCACTAGAATTGAAGGTAACGAGCTGGTTCTTGCACAGAACACTGGCCCATCTTACTAGCCGCCCTCAAACACCGAGGGCATAGAAGGGGCCGATGCCTTCCAGCCACCTCGACCGAGACATTTTGAGCAGACTCTCCTGGCTCACTAGTTGGCGCACAACCAACAGCAAGGGATTAGTTCAGTAATCCCACCTAGGCCAACCATCTGTGTCTCGGAGAGGCCACATACTGAAGAATATGACATCATCACCACTCCTGTCGTGGGTCAATTCTTCAAGCTGCCACTGCAGTCGGCAACCGCCACTACTGCCGCCCCGATGCCAGACCTGCAAGGGAAACTACTACAAGGATAGCCGAACTGGAGGCATCCTTCCGAAACATGAAGTTCGGCCGACCAGAACCCTCTTGTTCCTTCTAGAACCTCTGTTTCTATCCGTAGGCGATGCTCCCTCCTGACTTCAAGATGCCTAAACTGGTTAAATACAACAGGCATGGTGACCCCCACGCACACCTTCAGGCCTATTGCGGAGACATGGTGGCGCTACAACACGAGGAGAAGCTCCTCGTACGGCTATTCCAGAAATCTCTCCAAGGACCTACACTATCATGGTACATGTCCTTGGACTTGACGAAAATCTACACCTGGGAGCAGCTGGCGTACATGTTCTAGGAACAATATGCATACAACTTGGACCTAGCACTGAAGTTGGAGGACCTCCACAGCCTTCGCCAATGTGAGAACGAGCCGTTCAATGGCTACATTGGTAGATGGAGGGCCCTGGCATCACAAATCTGGGACAAACCGGCCAAGGAAGACTCCTTGGACATGATTGTATAGGGCGTTCAACCATCGCTGGTAGCACTCCTGTGCATTTAGTCATACACCACCTTCTCTCAGCTGATCAAGGCCGGCAGCCGCCTAGAAGTGTTCTTGAAGATCAGAAGATTTTCGCCCCTTCCTTTTGGGGCCAACATTGGAGGGAATATCCGCCCCAGGTTGCCGATTATAGGTGACAGCACAGGCAACAATCACGGCTTCTAAAGGAACGACAACGCACGGTCGTCTCCCGTGACAGTCGTGTTAGCCACGCCCCTACCATATTAGTCGCAACAGGTATATGCCCCAGCCCAAGAGTATCGTCCACCGGCTATCACCCTAGTTCAGCAATCGGTCTACACCACCTGAACAGCCCCAAATCAACAATCGTGGATGCCAAGGGCTCCACCACCGGCAGCCACACTCGAGCCACCGGTAGCACGGAAATGGCAGGCAACACCCCCAGTATCCTCTCGGCAAAGGAACCAGGGGAAAAATGTGGGTCAAATAGGTACTAACCAGCAGCGCCCCATCCAGTAGCAACCGTGACAGCCATGCTAGCCACCCCCGCAGTCGCAGCAGCCACGCGTAACAGAATACACGCCACTCTCGGAACCACTGAGCTAGGTGTTTCGCAGGGCTCAGATGCTGCTCATGTTCCCTCCTGTCAGACCACCCCTGACTGTTCTTCTTGGCTGGTATAACTTGTAGCAGTACTGCGAGTATCATAGATCTGTTGGCAATGCAACTGACCACTACCGAATGCTGAGACAGGCCATCCAGCGTCTCATAAACTCGGGAACCATCGAGCTTCAACAGCCTCCCATATCTCCCGAGCCAAGCCAGCAGACTTTCTCGAATCATACAGGAAGCTCCCAGGTAAACACTGTCTTTCTGGGTTCCTGAAGACAGCATCCGCTTGAGGGGTTCCAGCATATGCAGTCGGTTTCCGCATATCCAACTGGACGTAAACAACGGACAAAGAGATCCCTCCCTTCGACACGACTGCTAGAAGCAGTAACCACCTGGCTGAACTTGGTCAACCTCATCCATCTGGCTAGCAACCCACCAACACTCGATGAGCTCGAGTCGTACTACCAGCAACTCCAGTCCTCCATCGACACAGCCCACAACCACTAGAGGTGGAGGAAGTTTTCACGACTTGCACCGCAACAGGTGCCACCCCTGCCTTCAGAAAAACTCTTCGTTTGGGTGGCGCCTGCGGCAGCCGTGTCAGTGGTATCGGGCACCAGGACAATCGTCCCAACCTAGCCCAAGGTGATTCTCTACTCACCAACCACTCTAGTCAGAGCGGCCATCCCTACAGTGCCTTCAATCCCCAAGGTCTCAATGGCCAATCTCACTTCCTCAGCCAGCACAGTCACTCCAACAGCTGCAACACCAGCACCACTCCAAGCATGTCTAGCAAGGTAGCAGTTCATGCCATTGACCGTGCCATCTGCTCCAACTTCATCTACTTTCGAACAACATAAGGGCAAGGAGGTAGTCGTCTCTCCAGCTCCCATCCCATTCCCACAACAGCCGTCCACATGTACGGCTATAACCAGGTCTGGCCAGGTATATCAACCAAAGCCGGACCATGGAGGAATCTCCATCCTGGGAGTGCCAGGCCAAACATTGACCGGTAGCTGTCCGCCTACTCCACCGGCTGCCGCCTCATCAGCACCGGCTACCCAGTCACTGCCACCCCCAGACTTATCAATCCAGCTACAGGGGATACGGGCAGATATCTCACTATGGGATCTACTCCGATCCTCCACTGAGCACCGGGAAACCCTTCTCATAGCATTGCAGGTGGCAAAGGTGAACCAAGGCCTCACTCCTAGGGCCATAGAAGGGATGGTGGCCACAGTGACAATCCTGTTCTTCGTCTACTTCTCAGACTTGGACCTCTCACCGGCTGGGACCGATCACAACCTGTCCTTGTACATCCGAGTACAATACAAGGATCTCTACATCCCCATGGTCATGATCAATGATGGATCCGGGCTAAACTTGTGCCCACTACAGGTCCTACACAAGTTGGGGATTAAAGAACAAGACTTGCTCCCCACTGACCGAGTAATGAGAGGGTTCGACGACACTCTTCATGAAGCCAAAGGTGAAGTTGTCCTTCCTCTCATCATCGGACCAGCAACCTTCGATGTTCCCGTGCACGTGGTGGACATTCCTCCACCAAAACTCCATCGTACCTTCCACCCTTCACAGGATGCTCAAGTTCCTGTGGAGAATGGAGGTCATCGGCATACTGGTGGAGAATTATTACCACCCAAGACAATCTGTGGCCGCTGCAGCATCTTCCGGGTCACAACACCCGACGTCAGAGCTAGCTACCACATCACCACCCGATCTCCAGAACCCAACCACCTTCGACTATCTGTCCAGGCGCATGGAGCCTTGGGAGGGTAACCCGCAGCCAGACCAAGAGCCAAAAGACGATTTGCTGCGATTGTTCGGAGAACCTCCGGCATGCACTAAAGGTCCAATCCTTCACCAACTTCCCTCACCATCGCCCATCCTACGAGGAGGAACTTTGGAAATGGACGTTGTGTCCGACTAGTTTGTGCAACGAAAGGGGACAGCAAGGTGCGGGACACTCCAGGCTTGTAGGTCATCAACATCAAGAGGCAAGCCTGACGGCTTTCGAGTGACTCATGCTGGAACCCGCTCCTTCAACGACAGGGCTTGGCATCCCACGCACAAGTGCGCCGGCAGCTGCGTCCTCAGCAGCCCCCAACTTGGCAACCCGACCAAGTCAGCCGAGACTTGGCAATCATACCAAGTATCTTGCTTGACATGGCTGTCGATAGTTTGAGATTCCTGTCAAAATGAGTAGATATGGCTTTACATGAAGTCATTCCAAATCTACACAAGATCTTTTCAATATACTTGGATTGATTCAGAAATAACTTCCTTGAAGTTCTGTCACGCTGAATCTCCATACCAAGTATCTTCCCAGCAGGACCTAGATCTTTCATCTCAAACTCAGATTTCAATGTGTCCTTCAACTCCTGTATCAATTCAATATTCTTTGCAGCAATTAATATGTCATCAACATATAGCAACAAATAGACATATGTATTATCAAACAAGGGCTTCACATAAACACATGAATCAAAATTGTTGTGATGGAAACCAACTGAAGTAATAAAAGAATCAAATCTTTTATACCACTGCCATGCAGACTGCTTAAGTTCATACAGGGACTTATCTAATTTGCAAACCATATCTGACCTATTCTTCACAGCAAACCTAGGTGGTTGTTCCATCCAAATGTCTTCTTCCAAATTTCAATGTAAGAAAGTTGTCTTGACATCCATTTGTTCAAGTTCTAAATCACAAGCTGTAACAATAGCCAAAAGAACTCTGATGGATGTATGACGTACCACAGGAGCAAAAACGTCATGAAAATCAATGCCTTCTTTCTGGGAGTAGCCTTTGGCGACAAGTCTTGCTTTAAATTGAACTCCCTGGTTGCCTTGTGTCCCGACATTCTTCTTGAAGACCCATTTGCAACCTACAACATTTCTACCACAAGGACGCTTCACTAAAGTCCAAGTTTGGTTCTTATGGAAGGACTAAAGCTCCTCTTCCATGGCTGTCATCCACAGGTCAGCTTCTGGATCCTTCACAACAGCTTCATATGTGGAGGGTTCTGTAGAATCCTCCACCTCAACAGCTACCTATAGAGCAAAAGCAATCAAATTTCTATAGCCATACCTAATGCAAGGACAGACATCTCTTCTAGGTCGGTCCTTTCCAATTGTCCTAGGTGGTAGCTCCTTCACCTCTTCCTCCCTATTGTCAACCTTCTGCAGTTTCTCAATATCATCATTTTCCTTGGTCTCACCATGCTTAGGACTGCATGGTAACGTCAAGGGTAGCTCCACCTGATTAGGCGTGGAGTGATGCAACTCTGGTGATTCTCCCAATGCTAATTTATCTGAGGTTTGCAACATAAATTTTTCATCAAAAGTAATATCATGACTATGAATTACTTTACCTGAATCAGCATCATAAATTATGTACCCTTTTATTCCAATACCATAGCGAACGAAAATACCTTTCTTGGCCCTTGGTTCCAACTTACCATTGTTGACATGATAATAAGCTAGGCACCCAAATATCTTCAACTTGGAATAATTTATAGATCTGTTCATCCAAGCATCAAACGGTATATTTCCATCTAAGGCACTAGATGTAGACTTTTTCACTAGAAAGGAAGCTGTGTTGACAGCCTCTGCCCAAAATTTCTTTTCCAAATTTGCATGTGACAACATGCAACGTGCCTTCTCAAGGAGTGTCCTATTCAACCTTTCTGCCACTCCATTCTACTGAGGTGTGTGTCTAACTCTATAATGTCTTGTGATGCCTGGTTGGAGTCATATGATGTGATGCACCTGAATCCAAAATCCAATGACTATTGGAATATGCACTGCAACAAATAGTAAGGGAAAAGTCACCTTTAGAGGTTGAATCTTTTGCAACAACTGCTTTCCCTTTACCTTTCAACTTGGGACAATTGGCCTTCTAGTGGCCCTTTTCTTTGCAATAGTTGCAAGTATCTTTAGAATACTTGCCCCTAGACTTGCTTCTGCCTTTGCCCTTGTTATTGAATTGTTTCTGGCTTCTTCCTCTAATTTCCTGTTGATGTACTGACAAACCTGAGCCACTGGCTTCACCTGT
>JAMKPZ010005735.1:0-11246 GCA_024699675.1 Amphibolis antarctica | reverse complement strand
TTTTCATATTCATTAAACATTTCACTGTCTTTCATTTTCTATATTGATTCATCATATCTATTCAGCAATTTTTTGAATTCTTGTGATATTCTTTGCTTAATATAATTCTGATCGATTCTAGTATTAATTGGTAAATTATCTCCAAGATTTGATATACCTGTATCAGTACTTTGAACACTTTGATCATCTTGTAAGTTTGACCAATTTGAATAATTTTCATTTTGTAATTCATTCAGTCTGTTATACTCTTTAGTATTTCATATTGTTTCATCTAGTTTATCCATTAATTGCTGGATTTGTAGTGATATATTTGATTGGTAATTTTGATTTTCGTTCATATGATTATACTTTGAATAATAATTCTACATTCCTGAATTGCCATTACAGTCCCACAAATTAGAATTGTCATTCCAGTTATAATTATTTTGAGAATTAACATTAAGTCCTTCTAAATCATGTTGTGAAGAGTAGCCCATAGGTAAATAATTTCTTCTAACATAATTAGAATAATTATAATCCTCATAACTAATCCCTGGAACAATCCTAAAATCACCCCTATACGAGTTATATGAGTCCATTATGTAATTTAGAATTTAAATACAAGACTCTACTCTGGAATAGCAATAAGACTATGAAATACAATTTAACAGCAGTAATGCACAAAAATCATATTGCAGCCCTAGCTAACACCAAAATAGCACAAAGCAACACCAATTGCAAGAAATTAAGCAATCCCCAGCAACGGCACCAAAAACTTGTTTCGCCACTCACTTGTAATTCTTTTCTTATATAAATTGTGTGTACGAAATATTTTAATTCACCGCAAATGCACGGGTTCAAATGTAATTAGTGTGCAAGTATGGATTTGTCCACAGGGATTAGTTTTTACTTGATGTTTAGCTGAATTGGTGGCTTCAATTAAGTGAAACAATTGATTAAATATCTTATAAGCAATGTCATGGTTGCCTTGTTCTAATTAACCACTAGGATGGTCTTTAAATACCGATTGTGTTACACTTTCCAAAGGATTTTACTTTCGAATATTTAATTCTTGTTAAGCTTTGATAGTATACCCTTCAGTTTGCATAAAATTTAACGTTCTGCATAGAAGAAGTACTTAACCCTCAAGGTAGCTTGTGGGTAAACGTCTCTACCCTCGAACTTACACATGGGTAGTGCGATAATTGTGAGTTTCAGATGTAAAAATAGTACGATTCAAATTGGTTGAAACTTCTAAGAGTTGAATGATTATATTTTTAGTCTTTTTATATATTTCAAAATACAACGCACGATACATTGCAAGAAACATAGTACAATACAAACAACTTGTAAAAGTAAGAATGCAACATTCGACATTACAGTAAATATAAAAACATATTCTAATTATCGTAACTAAGTTGATAAAGTGTGTAATTGTAGATTTGAGTATAGTTGTAAAAACGTGAAGTAAAATAAAGAAAAAAAATGTGGAAAGAACACCTAATGCTTCACTGTAATTCCTCCCTTCGAAACTTGCTTAGGTTGGAAACTTCTCTTTGTCTTTACTTTCGGTCCACCAGGTCGTCAATCTGGCAAGCCTTCCTTTCGACCTTGCAATGAGATTTTGGGGTGTCAATCCAAAATTACACCAAGGAACAAAGGAGGAAGCAGCTGGCAACAAGAGTCTCTCCTTCAAGGATATGCTCAGGTTGAGAAAAGAATAGCAAATACACTACAAGAATGGTTGTAGAAGAGGAGGTCGTCAATCTCCTCTGGGAAGAGATGAGTGGGTGGAGGTTGGAAGATGGAGAAGATGGAAAATGCTCTGTAAATGGTGGATGAAGGAAGAAGAGAGGGGGGGGTTTAGTTTCAAGGCTACGGGATTGTTTTATAGATGGGAGGATTGGCAGTTCACGAGCTGGCAGTTAACAAGGGCGTGGTGCACGTTTGGACGTGTGAGATCAGCCTACGCAATCCACTACTTCAGCCTGTCAGTCCATGTTCTTCATGGTGGAGCTATGGTTGAATTAATATTTAATTTTTCTCTATTATGTAATTCCTTAGTTACTTATTGAATTTCCCTACAAATACTTAAGAAATACCTTTTTTGAAACACATCATATTACAAGAGAAATAATTCATAACATTTAGATCTTAACTGTAATTGCAATTGCTTTAATATCAATGAAATTCATTGCACAGAACAAACAGGGTACAGGTCCAAGGGTAAATCAGTTTAACCCTTAACACTCGTAGAATGGCCTGAGGGTAAATAGGATAACCCATGGATAAGTCCATGGGTAGACAGCTTAACCCTCGGACTTGCATTTAAGCATAAATCACGAGTTTTTCTCTTTATATTAATCGTTCTATTAGCAACCTAAAGAGTCAAATGTTAATCATTCATTCCTTTCTCAATAGCTAATAAACATAAACATAATTAACAACTCAAAATGTAATTGCGTTATTAAAGTAAATAATTGTGCATACTGCTCAAAAGTATAGTTAACTTTGCAATCATCATAATTCAATGCAGAATGTAAATTGAAAAGAATGTGACTTTCATCTTGTTTGTATTTTGCTTGATTTGTAACTTGATGTACTCAAGGGCATTGTTGGAATTTGGGCTTAGACTATAAAAGCCCAAATTCGCCCAAATTGATATTAGAAGAAGAAGAAGAAGCTTTCTTCCTTGCTTCTTCTCCCCTTGTAACCCTACCACCAAATAGTGAAACCCACCAAGAGAGTCATTCGTGGAGTACCCAAAGTGAAGGGGAACCACATAAATCCTTTGTGTTTGGATGTATTGATCAAATCGACATCTTCTCCCACTTGAAAATCGCAGATTCACGACCTACGGCGCCGGGGATGAGCTCCCAAATTTGAGCTTTTTGACATCGATTTGGGCCCCGATTTCTTCCAAAATCATAGGGCTTTTTTGTGTGGAAGCACAACAAGTGGTATCAGAGTGATTTTAGAGATCGAAAACCAAATTTGAATCCGTATTTTGGGCTAGAAGTTGCAACCCCGCCGAAACCCTAGAACGCCAAAATCTTCGTATCTTCCATTTCACTTGCTGAAATGGGTTTGTAAGCCTCTTGAACCTTCCACACATTGCTCTGAAGCTTCTGATATTTTTGGGGAATTTTTCGTGAAGGCAAATCCGAGGTTTTGATTTTTGGCATCCTTGTTGAAATTTTCGTGGTTCCTTTTGCCAGCTGATTTTTTGTTGCAAAGTGGTTGAGATTTTTGAATACGTGTTGAGAATCAGATCTTGTGCCAAATTTTGAATTTTTTGGATGTGTTTGATATTTGCATAATCTGAGTTCAACAAGTCCGAAATCAGTTTTTGGGAGTTTGTTGAAAGTTGAAGCAAATCGAACACATTTTTGCATATTTGGGTAATTTCTGAAATTAGAAATTTGTGAATGTGTGTTTGGAAATTTTATATGATTATTTTTGTTTAAAATTACATTTTTGAGATGGCATCTCCTGGCATGAAAATAGACAAGTTTGATGGCAGAAACAGTTTCAGTCTATGGCAAATAAAAATAAGAGCACTTTTGAAACAACAGGGCATTTGGGCACCTTTAAATAAGGCTACCACATTAGATAGAAATTCTACTGAATTTGGAATATAGGAGGAGAAGGCTCACTCCACCATCTTACTGTGCTTGTTAGATGAGGTAATCATAGAAGTTGCAGATGAAACAACGTCCTCTGGTCTTTGGTAGAAATTAGAGTCATTATACATGACTAAGTCTTTAATAAACAAGTTGTTGTTAAAGCAAAGACTATTCTCACTAAAAATGAAGGAAGGTACACCACTTAAGTAGCATTTAGATCAATTGAATTCCATTCTAATGGAACTCAAGAACACAGGTGTTACCATTGAAGATGAAGATGCAGCTCTCATCTTGCTTTGCTCACTTCCTCTTAGTTATGAGAATTTTGTTCAGTCTTGTGTAGTTGGAAGAGATTCCATTACACTGGAAGAAGTGAGATCCAGCCTTCACTCGAGAGAGCTGAGACACATGGTGCAGCATGGCAGTAATGAGGCAAGTGGTTCTGGCCTCACAGCTCATCAAGAAGAGAACAAAAGTAGAAGCCAGTGGAAAGAGGGTAATAAGAACAGAAACAGAAGCAAATCCAAAAGCAAGTACTCAAAGGATACTTGCAATTACTGTAAAGAGAAGGGACACTGGAAAGCAAATTGTCCCAAGTTGAAGAACAAAGGAAAGGCTGCAGTGGCAGAAACAGATTCTACATCTGATGGTGATTTTTCTCTTACAGTTTGTTGTAGTGCCTATTCAGGTGATTAGTGGATCATGGACTCAGGAGCATCCCACCATATGACTCCGTGCAGGGAGTACTTTGATACATATGAGAAGGTGGAGGATGGCCAAGTGACCTTGGCCAATGACAATGTATGCTCCAGAGCAGGTGTTGGCACTATCAAGTTCAAGATGCAAGATGGCATGATTAGAGTTTTAGAAGATGTTTGGCATGTTCCAAAACTAAGTAAGAACCTGATTTCTCTTATGGCCCTTGATTCTAAGGGTTACAGATATTCAGGTGGAGGGGGAAAGATTAGTGTTGTGAAAGGTTCATTGGTTGTAATGAAGGGTGTCAAATCTGGCCCCTTATACATTTTGCAGGGCACACCTATTTTTGGTTCAACTGCAGTAGCTACATCAGATCAGGAGCATCAGTCTGTTATAT
The DNA here is from genome assembly GCA_024699675.1 of Amphibolis antarctica. Classification (NCBI taxonomy): domain Eukaryota; kingdom Viridiplantae; phylum Streptophyta; class Magnoliopsida; order Alismatales; family Cymodoceaceae; genus Amphibolis; species Amphibolis antarctica. Next base: position 6,545 of record JAMKPZ010005735.1, on the reverse strand, counting down.
GGCACTCAAGAATGGATCATTTGAGACAGAAAGGGATATAGAGACTGAGTAGTCTAGGCAGGTTTGAAGGACACAAGGTTGTTTGCATTGATATGTACAAACATTGTGTATATGGCAAGCAAAAAATGGTGTCTTTCGGCAAAGGTCAGCACAGTTCAAAGAGAGTATTAGACTATATACATGCTGATTATTGGGGACCTGCACAACAGTCCTCTCATGGAGGATCAATGTATTTCCTTTCTATTATTGATGACTACTCTCACATGAATTGGGTTTTCTTCTTGAAATATAAGAGTGATGCTTTTGAAAGCTTTAAGCATTGGAAAGCTCAAGTAGAAAACCAAACTGATAGAAAAGTCAAATACTTGAGGACAGATAATGGTCTTGACTTTTGCTCTTAGGAGTTTAACAACTTTTGTAAAGATACAGGAATTACCAGACATTATATTGTCAGACATACCCCTCAACAGAATGGAGTGGCAGAGAGATTGAACAAGACACTCCTTGAAAGGGCCAAGTGCATGCTATCTAATGCAAGTTTGAATAAGAATTTTTGGGCAGAGGCTGTTAACACAGCTTCCTTTCTGGTTAACAAGTCTCACTCTAGTGCTTTAGATGGTAAGAAACTATTTGAATTGTGGATGAACAGGTCTGCAAATTACTCCAAGCTCAAGATTTTTGGATGTCCAGCTTACTACCATGTGAACAATGGGAAGCTGGAGCCTCGAGCCAAGAAAGGCTTATTTGTTAGATATGGTACTGGAGTAAAAGGATATAGAATATATGACATTGCATCTGGTAAAGTGATATACAGTCGTGATGTCACTTTTGATGAAAATGTTTTGTTGCAGACTACAGAAGTATTGGAAATTACATCACCAAAAGTTGAGAATACTACTCCTGAACAGGTGGAGTTATATACACAGCAGCCTAGTAATATTGATCAAGTTGAACCAAAAGATAACTCATCAGGTGTTCAGGAAAATGCAGTTGAGGAGGAAGAGGTGGAGCAACCACCACCTAGAACCATTGGCAGAGAACGTCCTAGAAGGGACATTAAACCTCCTATTAGGTATGGCTATGAAAATTTGGTTGCTTTTACCTTACAGGTAGTAGAAGAGGTGGAGGATTTTGTTGATCCACCTACTTATGAAGTTGCATTGAAATGTTCTGATGCTAGTTTTTGGATGATTGCAATGGAGGAAGAACTGCAATCCCTCCATAAAAACAAAACTTGGGAGCTTGTGAAACGTCCAAAGAACAAGAACATTGTAGGTTGCAAATGGGTCTATAAGAAGAAAGTTGGGACTCAAGGCAACACTAGGGTGCAGCATAAGGCAAGGTTGGTTGCCAAAGGCTATTCACATCGAGAAGGAATTGATTACAATGAGGCATTTGCTCCTGTTGTGCGTCATACATCCATTAGAGTGCTTTTGTCTATTGTTACAACATAGAATCTCGAATTAGAACAATTGGATGTAAAGACGGCCTTCCTGCATGGTGATTTAGATGAAGATATCTGGATGGAGCAACCAATAGGTTTCGTGGTACAAAATAAAGATGATTGGGTGTGCAAGTTGAATAAGTCTTTTTATGGACTTAAGTAGTCACCACAACAATGGTACAAGAGATTTGATGCATTCATTACCAAAGTTAGTTTTAGGTGTAGCTATTATGATTCATGTGTGTATGTTAGAACTCTTGATGATAACACACATATTTATCTGCTTTTGTATGTTGACGATATTCTCATAGCTACAAAGAATATTGATGTTATTCAGGAGCTAAAGGGCAGATTAAAATTTGAATTTGAAATGAAGGATCTTGGTCCAGCTGGAAGAATTCTTGGGATGGAAATCAAGCGTGACAGGAATTCTGGTAAGCTATTCTTAAATCAACAGAAGTATGTTGAAAAGATCCTTAACAAATTTGGCATGGCTTCTTGTAAAGCCATTGGCACGCCATACGACAGGAATTTGAAGTTATCCTCAACTATGTATCCTGAATCTGAAGCAGATAAATTAGATATGCAGAAAGTTCCTTACTCTCAGGCAGTTGGTAGCTTAATGTATGCAATGGTTTATACCAGGCCTGATTTAGCATATCCTTTAAGTGTTGTTAGCAGGTTCATGTCCAATCCGGGCAGGGAACATTGGAAAGTTGTGAAAAGGATATTCAGGTACTTGAAAGGAACTTCTGACATTGGTTTATTATATACTACAGATCAGAATTGTACTTTGGCAGGTTATGCAGATTCTGACTTTGCATGGGATGTTGATAAGAGAAGGTCTTTGTCAGACTATGTTTTCACATTCGTAGGTTCCATAGTGAGTTGGAAATCAACTCTTCAGTCTACTGTAGCGTTGTCTACTACTGAGGCTGAATATGTGGCTTTGACAGAAGCTGCTAAGGAAGGAATCTGGATGAAAGGATTGTTAGGAGATTTGTATTGGCACACAGATAAAGCAGACATCTACTATGATAGTCTCAGTGCTATTTGTCTCTCCAAGGACAATGTCTTTCATGATAGAACAAAGCATATTGATGTGAAGTATCACTTCCTCAGGAATGAAGACAGGATAAAGATCAAGAAGATCAACACCGAAGACAACCCAGCTGATATGTTTACCAAAGGGGTTGTGGAGAGTAAGTTCAAGCATTGCTTGGACTTACTCAACGTCTACAGTTACTGCTGACCCTTATGGGTCATGATGGCTCTCATTTGTTATAGGTGGAGCTTGATGGAAGTCAAGGTGGAGATTTGAAAAGAATGTGACTTTCATCTTGTTTGTATTTTACTTGATTTGTAACTTGATGTACTCAAGGGCATTGTTGAAATTTGGGCTTAGACTATAAAAGCCCAAATTCGCCCAAATTGAGATTAGAAGAAGAAGAAGAAGCTTTCTTCCTTGCTTCTTCTCCCCTTGTAACCCTATCACCAAATAGTGAAACCCACCAAGAGAGCCATTCGTGGAGTACCCAAAGTGAAGGGGAACCACGTAAATCCTTTGTGTTTGGATGTATTGATCAAATCGACACCTTCTCCCACTCGAAAATCGCAGATTCACGACCTACGGCGCTAGCAACGAGCTCCCAAATCTGAGCTTTTCAACCTAGATTTGGGCCCCGATTTCTTCCGAAATCATAGGGCTTTTGTTCGTGGAAGCACAACATAAATAAAACTCATTAAAATACATGAATTAATATCAATAAAATGCACACTTTTGAGTCTGAACAACTCTTCTTTCACTTTGACTTTAGCTACCTTCTGGAGGGCCTCAACTTCTACCATCTCCATAGCATGGGCAGCCTGCTCTGCAATGTGCTGCCTCCACTCATATAAGGCACATTGAGAGGCAATCTCAGCCACTTCTTGGCTTTCTCCGAGAGAGAGGTAGGTCTGCATATAGAAATCATATTGTTCCCTCTCATCTCTATCCTCGGGAAGGCAGACATACACATCATCAGTAACCACTGCATCTTTGTTTAAGTCTTGGATGATGGAATACACAACCTTTGTAAACCATAACTCAGCCATGGTGTGGACAATGTGTTGATCCAAGACTTTCTTGGGCCTAATTGCACACTCATCCTACCAAGCTAGTTGAGTGTAATCATCAATAGTCTATGCCACTGTAGTAGGGAGAGTCATAACTTCTCTCTCAACCTTAGTTTTAAAGTGTTTCAACTGATATTTCAAATCATTTAAAATTTTCTCCTTAGTGTGGTCTCTTTGCAAACTACCCTTATGCCACCCGGATGAGGACAATTCAAACTAGTCAAATTTAATCAACCTCATCCAATCTTCTATGGACAATGACCTCTAAGGTCTTATTGTTTGCCATGGAGTGCAAAAATATGTACTAGTCCTGATCTTGATAGACTCATTGGTGGCTAAGCAAAATATCTTTCTATGAAACCAGAAAATACATTTTCTCTTCATCAAATCATGAACCAAACGATTATTAGGGTGAGCTAACTGCTCCTACCCAACCTCTCTCTTAACATGAGAGGCTATCTTCTCTTTGAGGAAGGTTGGCACTACGATACCAGCCTCCCTACTCTATTCCGAATAGTCAACGATATCTTCCCTTACCATTTTCAACTTTTGTTCTCTGATTGCGGCTTTAAGCTTGCACCGCCTCTCATTGTGCCACATTTCTGCATTCATTTTGAACTTCTTGAAGTTCAGCATCTTAATCCACTCATAGTTTGAAGCTAGAGCAGAGGGAGGTGCGGTGGAGGTGGAAGCCATGATGTATCGTGGGAGGAGGAGAGTACTATGAACGTAGGTCGTGAGAAAAAGGGTTAATGCACGATAGGGCCTTAATGATTTTTATAAGGATAATCGGATAATCGGATGGTCGGATGGTAAGATCCATAAGTATTTAACAGTTTTTGGGTTTACCCACGTGGTAGTTTGAGGGTAAACAACTTTACCCTCGAACTTAGTCCGAGGGTAAACTACAGTAGACAGGATCTTCAAAAATTTTATTCTGCAGTCATTTCCAATCATATTAATACTCTCACATTATGCATTTACTTCATGATTATTAGAAGTGTTGAGTCAAGCTTAAGTGCTAATTTAATGAAGTGTTTGGATTTAATGAATTTTAGTGAACAATGGAAATCCTTGTAGACATCTTGTGTGAGAGAAATTTGCAAACTAAGTTGTGTTAGCAAAAGTGTCAGAGCATTCATTTCAGATCATCACTTTTGTTCCCACCAAGCATACAAAATGAGGAATACAATCAGTGGAGTGATTTGGTATGATGCACGTTTAAGAAAATATTTGTACCATGGAATTGATTTAGAATCAGGCATTCAACCTACATCAAGGGAATTAAAAATATTTTAGGTTGTAATGGTGGACTAATTATTTACAGATATTATAGAGAGCCATTTTCTAGCAGATCTGATATTGGAATTAAGAACCCTACTACGAATATAGAATTAATACTTCCAAATCCTAACAGAGATAAACTTGTGATGCATGACTCAAGTGCAGTCTTGACATTTAAGGGTACTAATAAAAGGATAATGCATAAATTATTTTGTTGGGAAGAGCCTATCCGAAAAGATTATCACATATGGATTGATTGGCATTACTTGTTGGTTTATCATTTTGATAAACACCAATGGCAACTTGTTAGAAGAGTTTACTTTGGGGGAAAACCAACAAACAGCAAGAATCATGTGCTTTTAGAGGGAGTTATTTACTTGATAACAAACTGTACCCCTACATTTATTAATGAGATTAATGTCATTGCCATCAATATTGAAGATGAATCAGTGAGGCTCTTACCTATTCCATACCCTATGGGAGCACTGTCAAGTTCATTCTATGATTTAGTTGAGTTGGCTATATTGGGAGGAATCAATGGAGGGCCCCAATCGCTAAGTTTAATTAGATGGTGGGATGATGATATGAAATTTGGAAAGTACAAGACATTAAAAATTGGGAATGGAGTCGAGTCTACATTGAATTGCAACTGAAAAATCTAGGAACTCCTGACATTCCTTTTGTTGGAAAAATCAAGGGTTTCTGTTTCATAAATGGAGACACTCTTATCTATTATGCTTGGGATGATCTTTATTATTACAAGATCCACCTGTTCAAAGGAGGCTGCAACACTGAACTTATTCATCAATTATCTTTGTTTGCTTCTGCAGTGTGGTTTCACGAGTTAATTCCTTATGCAAATACTTTGCAACACTATGTGTAATATTTCTTGTTTACCCACGTGTTAGTTCGAGGGTAAACTAGTTTACCCACGAACCTAGTCGTGGGTTATTTCAAAATTTTCCTTTGTTGAACACATGTGTAATGCTTTTATTTCCTTTGGAACATCTCTATTGTATCGTGCTCAAAATCTATATGATTGTGGCTATTTCGTTATATATTTTTAAGAAATCTAAAATGTTATGTCATTTACTACAGTTGTGGTATTATTGTAAATAGATGTACCTATCAAATGACAACATGAGATGGCAGCTAAAGCTCATTTAATTAAATGTTGGTTTGTCTAGGGATTCATCTCATAGGTTAGTTAGAACACCTCCAAGAAGAACACTTATGGCTGCCCCGCTACATGATCAACCTATCGAACAAACAATATGTAGTATATTTTACCCTAATTTAATGGATGAACCTTCCTGTATCACACTACCTAAATGCCCTAATGATAGATTTGAATTAAATTCTAATTACATCAACCAATTACCAAAATTTCATAAATTCGAAAAAGAAGATGCTTATTGGTTCCTAAAAGAATTTAATGAAGTTTGTAATATAATGAAAGTACCAAACATGACTATTGATGCAATTAAACTCAGGTATATGTCTTTTGCTTTAAAAGATAGTGCAAAAAGATGGTTATACAATTTACAACCAAATTCAATTATCACATGGAATCAATTTTGTTTTGAATTTCTAAGAAAATATTGTCCAATGCATGTCACAATTAAAAGGAAAAATGAAATTTTAAATTGTAGACAGAAACCAGGAGAACCTTTCTGGAAATATTTTGCAAAGTTTCGAGATC
>JAMKPZ010005732.1:0-10570 GCA_024699675.1 Amphibolis antarctica | reverse complement strand
TATTACTTTCATAATTTTTATAGTCTTATTTTAGTATTTTGCTAAGGGACTAGCAAAACTTAAGTATAGGGGATTTGTTCAGACTCAAAAGTTTGCATTTTATGGATATTAATTCATGTGTTTTAATGAGTTTTAGTTGTATTTTGCATTGACTAATGATGATTAAAAGGTTAACTATAGTTTTGAGCATTATGCACATTTATTCACTTTACTGATGCATGAATTAAGTTTTTTAAGTAATGAATTATATTTGTGGTGATTACCTATTGAAAAAGGAATGAATGATTGATAATTGACTCTTTAGGTTGCTGATAAAATGATTAATTCATAGAAAAAAATTGTGATTTATCATTTCGAAGGAAGAAATTACAATGAAACATTAGGTGTTCTTTCCTTTTCCTTTTCCTTTACTTTTACTTTTCCTTTATATTTACACTCGAATTTACAAACACCCATCTTATCAACTTGGTTACAATATTTAGAGAATAATTTCATATTTACTATAGTGTTGAATGTTGCATTTCAGTTTTACATGTTATTCGTACTGTGTTGTGTCTCATGCATTATGTTGTTTGTTGTATTTTAAAATATTTAAAAAGATAAAAAATATAAGTATACAACTCTTAGAAGTTTCAGCTAATTAAAATCGTACTGTTTAAACATCTGAAACTCAATTTATCACACAACCCTCGAGTACGTTCGAGTGTAAAGACGTTCACCCATGAGCAACCTCGAGCATTAAGTGCCTTTTCTACGCAAAATGACAATTTACATGCAAACTGAAGTGTATGATGTTAAGACTTAAGAAGAATTAAATATTTGGATGTAAAACTCACCAGATAGAGTCTTTTAGTGCAAAATTTGAATCATTTACCAAAAGTCTAATTTTGAAAATTAGAATATTCTAAGTGTTGAAGAAATTAAAGTTAATGAAAAATTCTCAGGAAGGTACAATTTAATAAGTATTTAAAGAGCATCCTAGCGATTAATTGGAATAGAGTAACTATGACATTGCTTAAAAGAAATATAATTACTTGTTCCATTAATTGAATACACCAATTTAGCTAAACACCAAGCAAAACTAATCCATGTGGACAAACCTGTACTTGCACAATAATTACATCTGAACCTGTGCATGTGCGGTGAAATTAAAATATTTTAAACACATATTATTAAGAATTGGTTTCAAAAAGTTCAGAACAATGCAGATGGAAGATAGTCTGTACTAGTAAGATCTTCACTAGCCACTGTCATGAAGAAAGCTAGAGAAGATGGAGTAGGAATAGTGGGAGATTTTGGATCGGAAAGCTTTGGGGCTGATTTGGTTGTCGTTGGCAAGGAACATGCTATTCAACATTGCCAAGGAGACGACAATGGCTTGTGTCATGAAGGCTCTATCTAGTACCTACGAGAAGCCGATAGCATCTAATAAGGTATTTCTTATGCACAGACACTTTAATACGAAGATGCGAATTCCTCTTACTTGCATAAGATAGATGGTTCTCATGAATAGGTGACTTCTTGTTCACATTTTAAAGTGAGTTTATTCGATTTAAGGGCAAGGAGAGGGAGTGTTGTAAGACTGAGCCACCTCATTCCCCTAAACATTTTATAGCAACAAGTGATTCAAATGATTCTTTGGTTGGTACTGTTTCTCTCTCTCTCTCTCTCTCTCTCTCTTTTTCTTTGGACTTTGTGGGTGTATCCATTGAAAACCCTCTGGAGACAACTTCGCCACTAGGGTAACCTAAGGGTTTAAAGGCTTGCTACACCTACTAAGTGTAGTCATGTTCCCTACGAAAGTGGCCTGCACATTTTTAGTTGATTTTATTTAGTAGTCTTTATTACTTTCATAATTTTTATAGTCTTATTTTAGTATTTTGCTAAGGGACTAGCAAAACTTAAGTATAGGGGATTTGTTCAGACTCAAAAGTTTGCATTTTATGGATATTAATTCATGTGTTTTAATGAGTTTTAGTTGTATTTTGCATTGACTAATGATGATTACAAGGTTAACTCTAGTTTTGAGCATTATGCACATTTATTCACTTTAATGATGCATGAATTAAGTTTTTTAAGTAATGAATTATATTTGTGGTGATTACCTACTGAGAAAGGAATGAATGATTGATAATTGACTCTTTAGGTTGCTGATAAAATGATTAATTCATAGAAAAAAATTGTGATTTATCATTTCGAAGGAAGAAATTACAATGAAACATTAGGTGTTCTTTCCTTTTCCTTTACTTTTACTTTTCCTTTATATTTACACTCGAATTTACAAACACTCATCTTATCAACTCGGTTACGATATTTAGAGAATAATTTCATATTTACTATAGTGTTGAATGTTGCATTTCATTTTTACATGTTATTTGTACTGTGTTGTGTCTCATGCATTATGTTGGTTGTTGTGTTTTAAAATATTTAAAAAGATAAAAAATATAAGTATACAACTCTTAGAAGTTTCAGCTAATTCAAGTCGTACTGTTTAAACATCTGAAACTCAATTTATCACACAACCCTTGAGTACGTTCGAGTGTAAAGACGTTCACCCATGAGCAACCTCAAGCGTTAAGTGCCTTTTCTACGCAAAATGACAATTTACATGCAAACTAAAGTGTATGATGTTAAGACTTAAGAAGAATTAAATATTTGGATGTAAAACTCACCGGATAGAGTCTTTCAGTGCAAAATTTGAATCATTTACCAAAAGTCTAATTTTGAAAATTAGAATATTCTAAGTGTTGAAGAAATTAAAGTTAATGAAAAATTCTCAGGAAGGTACAATTTAATAAGTATTTAAAGAGCATCCTAGCGGTTAATTGGAATAGAGTAACTATGACATTGCTTAAAAGAAATATAATTACTTGTTCCATTAATTGAATACACCAAGCAAAACTAATCCATGTGGACAAACCTGTACTTGCACAATAATTACATCTGAACCTATGCACTTGCAGTGAAATTAAAATATTTCAAACACATATTATTAAGAATTGGTTTCAAAAAGTTCGAAACAATGCAGATGGAAGATAGTCTATACTGGATAGATCTTCACTAGCCACTGTCATGAAGAAAGCTAGAGAAGATGGAGCAGGAATAGTGGGAGATTTTGGATCGGAAAGCTTTGGGGCTGATTCGGTTGTCGCTGGCAAGGAACGTGCTATTCAACATTGCCAAGGAGACGACAATGGCTTGTGTCATGAAGGCTCTATCTAGTACCTACGAGAAGCTGATAGCATCTAATAAGGTATTTCTTATGCACAGACACTTTAATACAAAGATGCAGGAGGGAGCATCTGTAGCTGACCACATGAATGAGCTTAACATGATATTGACTCAACTAGACTCAGTAGAGATTGTGTTCGACGATGAAGTCCAGGTAAAGATCCAAGCTGTAAATTTACAAGCGTATCTTTTCATGATGGAATAAAGATCCAAGATGAAAGAAGGACAAGGGGTCGCCATGGAGAAAATGCCTTTCTCTCTTGTTCTTGCAATGTTAGATCATTCACCATTCCTTATCCATTCTCACTCTGATGAGAATGATGGACATCAATGATTGGCACATCAAGACATAGGATACATCGGTGAAATAGCAAGCATTATTAATCACATTCAGAATGAATAAAGATCAAGGCAGTAACTGATAGCATGAGCTTGAATGATACATAAAAAGTGAGAAAGAAAATCTGTATGATATCATATTTGATTCAAGAAATATACATCAAGATTCAACAAATTGTAAGGGAAAGCTTGATCGTCACATGTATTCATGCATTCTTCTTTATAATAGATGATATCGAAGAAAAGAAAATCATCTGCTAACTACTTGTGGCTAATTGTAGATGGAATTTGACTTACTACTTACAACTAATAGCTTACCTGAGCGATCACCGCAAGACACCGACAAGTTAAGTCTACTTCTAGAGGAGCAACGCCAATGAACTCCTCGATGAACTGAAGGATGCTAGGATGAAAGCTCAATAGAGGCCAAAAGGTAGAGCAACTGCCATCAAAAAACACCAGCTCAAAACTCTAGTTCAATCATGGTACCTCTGATGTCGCAAACGCCTCTATTTATACTTGATAACTAACTAACTACTACTACGTGTTGACACCCGATTGGATGACAAGAACCATGTGGCGACAAAAGAAAATCAACTCTGATAAGAAAACTAACTTTTAGGTGGGACTTTGTGCTTGAGGACATGAAGGATGCTATGGACTTTCGAAAGTCTAGAGAATCATGTATGGAGAGAGGAAGAAGCCTTGCCTGTGAGAGACGCAACAGACTCCCAAGGGTCCAGAAAAAGAAGTGAAGGACTTCGAGAAGTCCATAGAAGTTTGAAATGATGGAAAGAATAAGAATAATCGGGAAAGAGAAATGAAGGACTCCTAAGAGTCCAGAGAAATCTAAGAAGAGAAACAAAGAGTACATGAAACAACAGACTTCTTAGAGTCCAGAAAAATCAAAGAAGAGAAACAAAGAGTACATGAAACAACAAACTTCTTAGAGTCTAGAAAAGAAGAAATAAAGAAGAAATAATCACAGACTTCTGGGACTCTAGAGATGAAGACATGAAAGAGAAATGGTCACGGCGTTTTGGGAGTCTGAAAAAGAAGATACGAAGGAGAAAAGGCCACAGACTTCTAGGAGTTTGTTTAGAGGTAAAAGTGTGTATTTTGTAGATGTTAATTTATGCATCTTGTTATGTTCTTGTTGTATTTTGCATTGGATAATGATAATTGAAGGATTAACTATGTTTTTAAGCATTATGCATGTTTATTCACTTTATTGATGCATGAATTAAATTTTAAGTCATGAAAGTTATTTACCCTGTGGTTAAACCAATTAACAAATGAACTTACTTCGTTGGTAAACCAGTTTACCAATGGATCAAAGTGTTCCATTTTTGCGCAATGAGTTTTTGTTGACCCCCACGCTTAAAAGGGCCGATCGGGCGGCCAGCCGGCCATCCACCGGTGTGCCAGTATCTAACCCCAGCAGTCGGCTCCTAGTTGACCCCATGCTTAAGAAGGCTTATCGAGTGGTCAACCAGCCGTCCATCGACATGCCAGTATCTAACCCTGGCAGCCAGCTCCCCAGACTCCCCCAACAAAGTGGACATGCTCCACCCTTATTGGGTGGCCAGGTAAAACAAGCTGCAGACTACCGGCACACTGGTAAAACACCCCGGTGGCCGACCTCTAACTCTCTCACCAATGTACAAGTACGTTCGTCGAAACGCCTAGTCCAACCTTCGAGAAAAACACATGGCAGCCGGATCCCTAGCCGACACAAAGTCCCGGCTATCCGCTACGACCTATTCCCCCAAATTACTAGCTAAATTCCTGGCGAACCTCGATCCCAACCATCCGGCATCTGGCTATCACATGACAGCTACCAGCTAGCTACCTAAAAAGGCAATTCGAATCGATTAGAAAGATATGATGAGATTTAATCACTTAAATCTCACAATCAATCAATCACATCGATCGCATGATTGAACTGAGTCATATGCCAGGTTTCCATCCACAGATCCCCTAAAGAAGGAAGGTAATCCCTTATAAAAAAGGGACCTTCTGCCCCATTCAAGAAGGCTTCCCACCCCTTTTGAAGGACGCTGGTTCGGATGCTAGAGACGCTCTTCAGATGCTTCGCACGGCTTTTTGGACGACTGGTTGGAGGTTCTGAAGGAGAAGAGCTACTCGGAGCACCGATGCCCTCTCGCCGCACCAGAGCAAGGACTTCCGACCGCTACTGACAACTCCTTGTAGGTAAGTCCCCCTATACTCTACCATCGTACGTATGGTTTAGCCTCATTTTCTCGAGCCTCGACCATGCTAGACCTTCCTTACGCAAGGGAAAGTTCAGGGGACATGCCTAGGTGTCATTCCTTCAGATACACTTTCGAAGGTACCGGCAGCCTCCCTCCCAGCTGGGTGAATCCACCCGGTACAGTCGAGATCAGTTCGATCGCGACCCCTTTATCGGGTCCTTTTACATGGAAACTCGCATTTTCTTACGTACTTTACAAATGCATCGTCATGTTTTCCCGTCCTTTTTTCTTTGAAACGACTAGCCATCGTCAGACGTACCGTATCTACCTAGAGACGGTTGTCTTCTGGAAGATGTCCACCTCTCCTGTCTCTCGAGACTAGGCGTAGAAATCTCTACACCCGGAGGTTGAGGCGGAAACTGGGCGAACATCCGGTCCTAGACCCGGATACCCAGTAGGCCGATGAGTAGACCTACCAAACTTCTGGGTGTTTAGTCAGAAGTCCGTTACGGGGCCTACGACATCTATATTTGCATTTTTATCCATTTTACACCTACCTCCCCGGGAAGAGCAAAGTCGTCCTCCTGATGCCTTGGAAAGGCTTCCAGGATGAGGCTGCCGGCATGCATCCTTGCTGGCACCGGCTATCCAGGTGTATGAGTATATACACCCCGACGGTTCCCTTTTACCAGGAGAGACAAAGCTGTCCTCCCGATGCCCCGGAAAGGCTTCCGGGATGAGGCTGCTGGCATATAAGCTTGCCGACACCGGCCGTCTAGGTGTATGAGTATATACACCCTGATGTTTCCCTTTTATCGGAAGAGGCAAAGTTGTCATCCTGTGTTCACCCCATGCTTAAACGAACTTGAAGGGGGGGGAGCAGCTGGCTAGCCGCTGGCACGCAGGTACAAAAGAACCAGCAGCCAGCTCCCCAAAACCCCATTGGCGCAGATGGTTCGGGGAACTAGCCGGCTTGCCGTTGGCAAACCGGTATAAAAAAATCGACAGTCGGCTCCCCAAAAACCCATCTTTGCGTAGATGGTTCGGGGAACCAGCCGGCTTGCCGTCGGCAAACCGATATAAAAAACCGGCAACCAGCTCCCCAAAAACCCATCTTTGCGTAGATGGTTTGGAGAACCAGCTAGCTTGCCGCCGGCAAACCGATATAAAAACTCGACAACCGGCTCCCCAAAACCCCCAGCTAAGCCAACATACTCGTGAGGTAGCCAGATAGAACTAACCGGCATCCACCTGCCACATAGCGGCTGCCGGTTAACCACCCAGAAAGGTAAGGCGAATCAATCGGAGAGATACAACGAGATTTAATCACTTAAATCTCGCAATCAATCAATCACACTGATCACGTGATTAAACCAAGACTGGCGCCGCCTTCCATCTTTGGGTCCCCCAAAGAAAGAAGGTAACCCCTTATAAAAGAGGGCTTCCCCCTCCCAAAAACGCACACTTCCACCTCTTGGAGAAACCTTCATTCGAACAGCTTCGGATACACTTCCGAAGGTATTGGCAACCTCCCACCTGTCGAGTAAATCCACCCGATACGGTTGAGTTCATTCCGGTCATGATTCAATCGTCAGGTTTTTATATGGAAACCCTTGTTTTCTTATGTGTTTTTATGAGCATATCATCGTGTTTCTCTATTCCTTTTCTTTGAAATGCTTGGCCACCATCAGACGTGCCATCTCCGCTTACAAACGACCATCTCCTTGAAGGTGTCTACCTTGCCCATCTTTCAGGACTGGGTGCAGAAATCTCTGCACCCGAAAGTGGAGGCGGCATACCAGGTGAACATCCAACCCCAGACCCGGATGTCCAGTAGGCAGATGGGCAGACCCACCGGACCTCTGGCTTTTCAACTAGAGGTCCGTAGCAGTGGCTACCATGTCTACACTCGCGTTTTTACCTATTTCTAGGATGAGGTCGTCGGCATGAATCCTTGTCATTGCTGGCCGTCTGAGTGTATGAGTATGTACACCCCGACGGTTCCCCTTTACCGGGAGGAGCAAAGCCGCCCTCCCGATGCCCTAGAAAGGCTTCCAGGATGAGCCTATCGACATGAGTCCTTGCGGACCCTAGCCAAACTGGGTACATGAACTCTTGTCCCTAGTAGGAGAGGCGGAATGTCAGGTGGACGCTGGTCCCCTTACCCAACAGTCTAATGTTCCAACCGGCTAGCTCACTAGACCTCTAGCTCTTCAGCCAATAGTCCATAATGGTGACCACCATGCCTTTGTCTCTCTCCTTTTCTCACCAAATTCCGTGTGAATCCTCGCATTGGTTGATTTTCACTTACTTTACTAGAAGGAATAAGACTATTCCTCCCAATGCCCTGGCAAATCCTCCAAGATGAGGCTATCAGCATGCATCCTTGCCGACGCCAGCCGTCTGAGTGTATGAGTATGTATACCCACATGGTCCCCCTTTACTAGGAGGAGAAAAGCTAACTTATCGATGCCCTAGAAAGTCTTCCAGGATGAGGCCATGTTTAGCTAGGAAAGACTATTGTTGTATTCCGTTTTTACAGCTGGAGAGAGGCCAGAATTACCCAGGCTATCTAGGATGCCTAACACCTTCCCCAATAGTACCTTCAGTCCCGTATCCAGTTCTCTCATTTTTTGAATAGTTTTACACAATTTTACACCATTTCTATGGTTTTCACCATTTTGATGGCGGAAGGACACTTCCCCATCTGGTTTTCCTTGTTTTCTATGCAAAAATAAGGTGGCGACTCCGTTTAACGAGCCATCCACCCCACATGGTGATGCGCTCCCTCAATCACCTTTCAATTCCCTATACCTCAGCCCATCCGCTGGCTCTACTGGTGGAGCCCCATGGACTTTCGGGTGATAGCCAGATGAAAGAGAGAGTACACTATTCCAACAGTAAGTCCTCCCTCCTAAAATTAACAATTAAACACAAATGAAACATGAACATTTTAATCACTTAAAAGGGGAAATTAAAAGTCAAACTAAAACCCTAAGTGTACCTAAAATTCCAACCGAACTTCAGCCTCTTCAACATGAGGAGTCTCCTTAGGGATTGATGTGTTTTTGGAAGGAGGAAATGCCTTCTTGTGTTGATGAATAAACTCACCTAGGGTGAGATCATCATCACTATTTTCTGAATTGTCTTCCTCCTATCCGTTTGTTAAAATATTCTCTTCCTGTTGTTGTTGTTCTTGTTGCTCTTGTTATTGTTGTTGTTCTTCTTCTTTTTGTTCTTCTCCCTCTATTTCTATTTCTTCTTTTTCTTCTTCTTCTTCTTCCCTGCCCTCTTGAGATTGATGTTCCTCAATTATTCTCTCAACTCCATATGGTTCTGAAGGGCTAGCCATACTTTCACTAGACTACCTAAAGTCATATTCCCATGGCTCTTCCTTGATTTTCACTTCTACTGCTTTCTGAAGGGCTTCCACTTCAGCCATCTCAGCAGCAAATGAGGTCCTCCCACTTGTTCTTATTCTTCAAAGGAGCTAATCTCCTCTATAGGGGCATGCTACAATATACAAAAACACATAAATAAAAAAAGAGAAAGTTAAAAACATATAAAAAAGAAGAAGATAGAAAACTTACAAACTTTTAAAAAAAAACTGTTGTATTATGTTTTGAATGATACTAATAATGTAATTAGTATAAGGGGCATTTTGGTCCTTTGGAAAACCCAAGCACTATATAAGCTTGGCTAGGGTTTTCCAAAGGGTATGAGTTGTGAGTTTGTAACCCTAGCCTCCACAGAAGAAAACCCTCTCCCTCTCCATCCGTGGACTAGCCCTAAGTTAGGGTGAACCATGTAAAATCCAGTGTGCACTTTGTTTGTGTGTTTTGTTTGGCGATCCTCCCCTCTTCCCTTTCTCATCGTTCACTCTTCCGTTTGATTCCGCTGTGCTTCTTTGGTTACCATGCATATCAAGTGGTATCAGAGGATATTGGAGGAAGTGGCCTTGAGTTAGGGTTAGTTTCGAATCCACGAACCTACCAAAAATCCACTGATTTCCTGAGATCAGCCTGCAGCCTGTGCGCCCGTTGGCAACCCAGGATCCGCCCGCGCGCGTCCAGATCAGCCTGCGCCCCGCGTGCCCGTCGCCAACCCAGGATCCGCCCGTGCGTGTCCAGATCAGCCTGCGCGCACTCGTCCTCACTCAAAACAGCTCGCGCGCACCTGTCGGCTCCCAGATCCGCCTACGCGCGTCCAGATCAGCCTGCGCGCACTCGTCCTCGCTCAGAACAGCTCGCGCGCACTTGTCGGCTCCCAGATCCGCCTGCGCGCAGTCGTCCAACACCCAGATCAGACCGCGCGCAGCCACTCGCGCGCAGTCGCCGGAGCCTTGACCCACCCGCGTGCAGTCAACCGTGCCCAGCTGGCCTCCGTGCGCCTGTTCGGGCTCTAACTAGGCTAGGTCAGGCCCGCACCCGGACCAGCATCCAAGCTAGCCCACAACCTGACCAGCGTCCAGGCTAGGTCAGGTCAGGTTAGTCCTTTTGGGTCATTTGGGCTAATTTATTTTTGGGGTTCAAATCGAGTGATTTGATCCGTTTGAGGTGAAGTCTTTTGACTTTGAAATTGGCGCTTTGAGATTTTTTGATAGAAATCAATTTTTTGTGATTATGAATGATACATATCTTTATTGAGACTATCAGTTCTTTGAAAAGGAGGTATTGAGTATTTTGAAAATTTGAAATTTGTTTGATCAGAAGTGTTGTGGTGCATTTTATATTTTAAAATATAAAATGTCAATGCCAGTAATGAAAGTTGATAAGTTCAATGGG
>JAMKPZ010005731.1:0-10846 GCA_024699675.1 Amphibolis antarctica | reverse complement strand
ACTGGCAAACCGGTAAGAAAACCCGGTTGCCAGCACCCCAAAAACCATACTTAGACGTATGCATTGGGCGTGTAACCGGCCCACCACCGGCAAACCAGTAAGAAAACCCAGTTGCCGGCACCCAGAAAACCATACTTAGACGTATGGATCGGGCGTGTAACCGGCCCGCCACCGACAAATTGGTAAGAAAACCCGGTTGCCGGCACCCCGAAAACCATACTTAGACGTATGGATTGGGCGTGTAATCGGCCCGCCACCGGCAAACCGGTAAGAAAACCCGGTTGCCGGCACCCTGAAAACAATACTTAGACGTATGGATTGGGCGTGTAATCGGCCTGCCACCGGCAAACCGGTAAGAAAACCCGGTTGCCGGCACCCTGAAAACCATACTTAGACGTATGGATCGGGCATGTAACTGGCCCGCTACCGGCAAACTGGTAAGAAAACCCGATTGCCGGCACCCCGAAAACCACACTTAGACGTATGGATTGGGCGTGTAACCGACCCGCCAACGGCAAACTGGTAAAAAAACCCAGTTGCCGGCACCCCGAAAACCATAGTTAGACATATGGATCGGGCATGTAACCGGCCCACCACCGGCAAACCGGTAAGAAAACCCAGTTGCCGGCATCTCGAATGCCATTCTTAGACGTATGGATCGGGCATCCAACCAGCCCGCCACCGGCAAACCGGTAAAATAACCTGGCTGCCGGTTCCCCGAAATCCTAGCTTGGCACAAACGTGGTCTTCGTGTCATCACCCCGCATTTCACCCTCAAACTCACAAAAATACTTGAAAGGATAGTTATGGACAAATTTTCACTAAAGTTAAGATGTGATTCATTATTTTTTTTAAAAAAAGGGGGAGGGGTAGAAGCAAACTACTCCTACTCAGAACACATCAAGGGTTCAAACCTCCGGGGGTCAGTTCTTTGACACTCCCATCTCCACTGGTCACGGGCCCACTCCCAGCGCTCAATCCGCTCCACTAGGTGGATCAACCGATTTTCCTGGCTCAACAATCGGATAAGGACTTCGTCTCAAGCATGGAGACGATCCAGCGACGCGCGCAAATCCTCAGCAAAATCTGGGTTCAGAGAAGTTCCACTGGTAGACCGAGGAGCAGAAGCCGAAGCAGTTAGCCGACGCCTGGTTGACCGCCTACCAGATGACGAGCTAGACTGCTTAGAGGCAAGCCTCTCGTACCGGCTCAGGTCAACTGATGTAATGGGCCGGGTCTAGAGCGAGACCCTCTGCCAGCCCTCGGTTGAGATACGGAGGAACTGGGCTCGTTCCACCATCGCCTCCCCAAAGAGCAATTGGCTGGGAGGCCACCAGACCGGGAGAATCACGCCACGCATCTAGCGCCGAACCGCCGCCGCCCAATTCACCTGGCAACCCGTTACCACCGCGAAAGTCGCAAGGTAAGTCGCCACACTAATCTCGTCCCAATGCCCCCCCTTCGAGAGGATCGTATTATTTAGAACAAAGGAGACAAGGTGGGCAACCAGGTTCAGGTCCCGGGCCTTGACGATCCATTGAGCAAGATCGTCGTCCGTGGCAACTGCCGCGTTGATGTCGCCTATGCTCCAGGGAAGGTTCGATAAGGAGGAGATGATATCCAGGCCGGTGAAGCGGAGGCCCAGCACCTCAAATAGGAGCGCGTCGGAGAATTCCATCGGTCCTGATTGGAGGCTCAGAACAAGTTGCGACTCCACCTCCGGCAGGTTGGAGTACATCTTGGCCACCAAGCCGGGGACGGTCTCGACCCGGTGGAAGTCTTGGACGAAAGGAAGTAAACCCTGCTTGGCAAACAGCTGCTCAACCTCAGGCAACTGGTCAAAGTTAGCCGGCCTACCGTATAACACCGTCTTTAGGGCCAAGCGGCTATCAACGGGGGACGCCAAATCCTGGTCGACTTCGAGGGGAGCCACACCATCAGCCGCCGCCTCCTCAGAATCAGTCGGAGTCTGATACCAAGGGAGTGCTAGCTGGACCGATCCCGCGTCCGAAGCCACGTCATCGGGGATCTCGAATGGCACCGATGGATTCCCGGGAAGGCGCTGTTGCCAATCCACCGTGGTCTTGCGATGCATCCGACGCTACGAGCTTTGAAGAGGAGCCTTCGTCGACGCCTCACCTTCCACTGGCACACGAGAGCTAGAGGCACTAGAGCTTCGTCGCCATTCCCCCAACCACCAATGAGACATGGCCTCGGCCAAAGTAGTGTCGCAGCCATTGTCAGTTAGTTCGAAGAAAATGGCTAGGTGGGCTGACTCGGCCCGGTTAGGACAGGTGAGTTGCTCCGTCGGCATGTTCCTCAAAGTCACCGGTAGAAGATCGAGCCATCGTCGTGCAGACCCGGAAGCTGATTGGTGGATGTGCCCCATTACGTTCTTTGTGCGAGGCATGCTAGTGGTAAAGGGTTAAGCTCGAGACAAGAAGTGAATGAAAGACAGAAGAAAACTCAAACAAGGACTCGAGCAAGGAATGAAATCAAGAAGGGGAGATGAATAAATCTTCAATGGCCTCACCCTCTATTTATAGGGAAATGGTCACCCAGATTCCGTGTAGCCAGAGGCGGCAATCGCTTCGAAAACCGGTTGCACAAAAATCAAGAAAGTTGAAATGATTCCTGACAACTTTGAAAAGGTACGGTCAAGGCACGATAACCGAGAAAGTTGCACGGAAATTGAAAATTGAGAAAGGTACAACAAGCACATGAGACGTGCGCACCCTTGTCCGGTTGCCGCCTGACCAGCCGGTTAAAAAGGGAAAATCACAAAGGTACGACATGACCATTGCAGCTTTTTCAACCATGTCACCAGCCAAGGCAGCAACCATGTGAACAGCCAGCTCGAATGTAATGTCGCAAAGGTACGACATGACCATTCATTGTGTCTATGGCAACTTTTGAAAAAGCAACGTATCACGTCCCTAGCCGGTTGCCGCCTCCCCCAAGGTGGCAACCACGTAACCAACTGGACGGAACGTAACTTCACAAAAAGTGTGATGTGACTATTCATTGCCTTGACAACTTTCAGAAAAGAAACTTGTGAAACTTTCACATCACATCCCAGTGGCCGGCTCCCAAAAGGTGGTTGCCGCATAACCAGCCGATTAAGATCTAAGACGTGGGGAGGTACGACACAGCCTCCGGGCATGGTACGCGAACCTTTTCCACCCCGTTACCCAGTCACCGGCACCCACAAGGTCGCTGTCATGCAACCAACCGGCTAGCAAGATGGCATCCCTCGGTCAAGTGACCAAGAATGTAAGTCCGATTCTATTTTCCGATCGACGATAGATAATGTGAAATCTCGCATGGTTTACCATTTACGCATGGAGGGTCATTGAACCCTAGGATGTCGGTTTCCTTCCCTTGAAGTCATACAACCTCACCTAGGGAGGGGCATTCTATTGACCCCATGCTTAAGCAAAATTTAAAGGGGGAATTACCTGGCTAGCCGCCGGCAAGCCGCTTCAAGGAAGCGGCACCCGGATCCCCAAAAACCCACATTTGGTGAAAAGTTGGGGAGATGGAGCTGGCTAGCCGCTTCAAGGAAGCGGCACCCGGATCCCCAAAAACCCACATTTGGTGAAAAGCTGGGGGGATGGAGCCGGCTAGCCGCCAGCAAGCCGCTTCAAGGAAGCGGTGCCCGGACCCCCCAAAAACCCACATTTGGTGAAAAGTTGGGGGGATGGAGCCAGCTTGCCGCCGGCAAGCTGCTTCAAGGAAGCGACACCCGGATCCCCAAAAACCCACATTTGGTGAAAATGATCGAGGGACCAGCCGGCCTCCGCCTGCCACGTAGTGGCTACCGGTTAGCTACCCAGAAAGGCAAGACAAATCAATTAGAGGGATTGGACGGGATTTAACCACTGAAATCTCACAAATCAATCAATTACGCAGACCGCATAATCAAACTCGGGATCACGCCACCTTCCATCTTCGGGCGCCCCAAAGAAGGAAGGCGACCCCTTATAAAAGGAGCGACCTGCCACCTCATCCAGTAGGCTAGAATCTCTGGGAAAAAGGGCTTCAAGGGTTTGGGAAAGAGATGCCATTCTATCAGAGACACTACCATCTCTTGGGGAGACAATTTCCAACCTTCGGAGAAACCCTTGCTTGGATGCGGAAGACGATTGGCACCCCGCCCTCGCCACCAGACAGAGAAGTAACGCCTGAAGCCCCGACGCCCGTTCGGCACACTTCCGATCACCGCCAACGATCCTCTATAGGTAAGCCTCGCCATCCTCGACGTTTTCCATACGTTTTAACGACACCTTTCTCGAGCCCCGACCAAGTAGCACCTTTCCCAAGCAAGGGAAAAGTCGGAGGGCCGCCTTGGGTATCATTCCCTCAGAAACATGTTTGAGGGTACCGGTGGCCGCCCACCCAACCGGGTGAATCCACCCGGCACAGTCGAGTTCGGCTCGGCTACAACCCTTCCATCGGGTCATTTTATGTGGAAACTTAGAGTTTCCCAACTGTTTTACACATTTTATTGGGTTCCCCCACGTTTCTTTTTTTTATGGGAGACCTAAGTCTACCCCCCCGATGCCCCGGAAAAGTTTCCAGTATGACACCACCGGCAAGGATGCTGGCGGCGGCCGTTCGGGTGTATGAACATGTACAACATGACGGTCCCCATACGTTTTTTTTCTGGGAGACGTAAGTCTACGACCCCGTGCCTCAGAAAAGTTTCTGGGATGACCCCACCGGCAAGGATGCCAATGCCGGCCGTTCAGGTGTATGAACGCGTACAACCTGATGGCCCCCGTATGTTTTTTTCGGGAGACGTAAGTCTACTCTCCCGATGCACCAGAAAAGTTTCCAGGATGACGCCACCGGCAAGGATGCCGGCGACGGCCATTCGGGTGTACGAACATGTACAACCTGATGGTCCCCGTACGTTTTTTTTCCGGGAGACGTAAGTCTACTACCCCGATGCCTCGGAAAAGTATCTGGGATGATGCCACCAGCAAGGATGCCGGTGGTGGCCATTCGGGTTTACGAACACGTATAACCTGATGGCTCCCGTACGTTTTTTTCGGGAGACGTAAGTCTACTCCCCCGATGCACCGTAAAAGTTTCCTGGATGATTCCACCGGCAAGGATGTCGGCGGTGGGCGTCCGAGTGTATGAACACGTACAACCCGATGGTCCCTGTACATTTTTCCGGGAGACATAAGTCTACTCTTCCGATGCCCTGGAAAAGTTTCTGGGATGACGCCACCAGCTAGGATGCCAGCGGCGGCCATTTGGGTGTACAAACACGTACAACCCGATGGTCCCCGTACGTTTTTCCGGGAGACGTAAGTCTATTCTCCCGATGCCCCGGAAAAGTTTCCGGGATGACGCCACCGGCAAGGATGTAGGCGGTGGCCGTCTAGGTGTACGAACACGTACAACCCGACGGTTCCTGTTTCTTTTTTGGGAGGCGTAAGTCTACCCTCCCAATGTCCTAGAAAGATTTCCGGGATGACGCTACCGGAAAGGAAGTCAGCGGTGGCCGTTCGGGTGTACGGACACGTACAACCCGATGGTTCCCGTTTCTTTTCCGGGAAGCATAAGTCTACCCTCCCGATGCCCCGGAGAGATTTTCGAGATGACGCCGTCGGCAAGGAAGCCAGTGGTGGTCGATGATTCGGGGAACCACCTGGCTTGCCGCCGGCAAGTCGGTATAAATAACTGGGCACCAGTTCCCCGAAAACCCATCTTTACACAGATGATCCGTGGAACCACCTGGCTTGCTGCCAGCAAGCCGGTATAAAGAACCGGCCATCGGTTCCCCAAAAAAAACCCATCTTTACACAGATGATCCGTGGAACCAACCGGCTTGCCGCTGGTAGGCCGGTACAAACAACCGGCCACCGGTTCCTCGAAAACCCATCGTTGCGCAGATGGTTCGAGGAATCAGTAGGCCTGCCTCCAGTGAACCAATATAAAAACCGGTAGCCAGTCCCTGATCTTTGAGAATTGTAAGTTTACATTCTCGATGCCCTGGAAAGATTTCCTGGATGTCGTCCCCGACATGCATCCTTGCCGGCCCCGGCCAAGTAATAATGCAAGTTCTCATCTTTGTTATAGAGATAAGACGTGGCAGCCGGTATATCCAACTGGCTGTCTGGCGGCCCTGGAAAGTTTTTCGGGGAAAGGTCACATGTGGCCAGACTGACTATCGTAGTTTTCCGTTTTAGAGCCGGAGATAGGCCGGGATTGCCTAGTCTGTCTGGGGGTGCCTAACACCTTCCCCAACAGTATCCTGAACCCCTTGTCCAGTTCTCTCATGTTACATGATTCCCATGATTTTATCATTTCGATGGCGGAGGGACACTTTCCCATCCGGTTTTCCTTATTTTCTACTTAAAAATAAGGTGGCGACTCCGTTCAACGAGCCATCTGCCCCACGTGGTGATGCGCTCACACAAACACATTTCAATTCTCTGTACCTCGACCCATCCGCCGGCAGGGCCGGTGGAAACCCGTGGGCTTCCGGGTAATTGCCGGTTGAAAGAGAGGGTACAGGGGGAATACCTTACCTAGAGGGAGCCGAAGTTTGTGATCTCCCTCATTGCCGGGTGGCACTCGGGCTAGGTAAAAAATGGGAGGTTGGATACTCATTCGAGGGGAGAAGTGATCTCTCGTCGGTATCTCGTAACCACTCAGAATCAGCAAAGACAATGGGGATAAGGATGAACTTGGATTACTCACCCTGTTCCATCTTTGTGCCATCGGAGTTAAACAAGATGGGCGCTCGGGTTTTTGATGTAGAAATCTGGATGTACTTGGTGTCACTCCTGGGGTCGGTAGTTCGTTCCAGAGGTCCGGATAGCACTTCTTGAGTCAGATGTGCCGCCCGCTACTGCAAACTGTTCTCACCAATGGCTGTGGATGTGGCTACCGGGTATGTCAAAGGTGGCAGCCGGTGGTGGGCCGGTTGGACGGTGGAGTGTGTAAGTATTAGACAACAGGTTGTGGATGACAGCCGGGTAATTTTTCAGCTTCCCAGTGTTTCTTCTAGTGAATGGTGAGCTGGTTGTTTCGTGGTTTTGAGACTGAGGGGGACGCAGGCATGTTTCGGTGGATTGTGACTCAGAACACATACGAACATTTGGGATGAAGATTTTGGCTAGCTCTGCCGACCCTCTTCCTTTCCAATATGGACAAGGCAGGATGACTAAAGAGTGGGACTTGCTTATCACGTGTGCATCGTGCATGCATCGTGCAACGTGTGAGTCATAAGAGGGAATTCACCGTGGAAAGGAGCGTACGTATCCGGACCTGACCTCTCGGTCTGTTGGTGGAGAGTCAAACGGAGATATCGGTCGCTGGCTTGTCACGGTTGGTTACATGACATGCTTGTCACGTACAGCCATGGGGAGCTGGCCTCTCAGTCAGCTGGCAGGGTGTCGGTCTGAGAGAAAGGTGACCGGCCTGTTTGAAGGCGACGGTCATGATGAGCCCCAGTCGGGTACGTGACGTGCTTGTCACGTACAGCCATGGGGAGCTGGCCTCTCGGTCAGTTGGCAGGGTGTCGGTTTGAGACACCAGTGGCCGGCCTGTCTAAAAGCGGCGGCCATGATGAGCCCTGGTTGGGTACGTGACATGCTTATCCCGTACGGCCATGGGGAGCAAGCCTCTCGGTCAATTGGTAGGGTGTCGGTCTGAGACACTGGTGGCCAACCTGTCTGAAGGCGGTGGCCATGTAATCCCTAGTTGGGTACATGATGTGCTTGTCACGTACAGCCACAGGGAGCTGGCCTCTCGGTCAGCTGGAAGGGTGTTGATCTGAGACACCGGTGGCCGGCCTGTCTGAAGGCGGCGGCCATGATAAACCCCGGTTGGGTACATGACGTGCTTGTCACGTACAGCCACTGGGAGCTGGCCTCTCGGTCAGTCGGTAGGGTGTCGGTCTGAGACACCAGTGGCCGGCTTGTTTGAAGGCGGCGACCAAGATAAGCACCGGTTTGGTACATGACGTGCTTGTCACGTACAGCCACAGGGAGTTGGCCTCTTTGTCAACTGGAGGGGTGTCGGTCTGAGACACCAGTGGCTGGCCTATCTAAAGGCGGCGACCGTGATGAGCCCCGGTCGGGTACGTGATGTGCTTATCACGTATGGCCACGGGGAGCTGGCCTCTTGGTCAGCTAGCAGGGTGTCTGTCTAAGACACCGATGGTCGGCTTGTCTGAAGGCGGCGGCCATGATGAGCCCCAGTTGGGTACATGACGTGCTTGTCATGTACGGCCATGGGGAGCTGGCCTCTCGGTCAGCTGGTAGGGTGTCGATCTGAGACACCGGTGGCCGGCTGTCTAAAGGTAGCGGCCATGATAAACCCTAATTGGGTACATGACGTGCTTGTCACATACAGCCACAAGGAGCTGGCCTCTCGGTCAGCCGGCAAGGTGTCGATCTGAGACAATGGTGGCCGGCCTATCTGAAGGCGGCAGCCATGATGAGCCCTGGTCGCGTACGCGACGTGCTTGCCAGGTACAACCATAGGGAGTTGGCCTCTCAGTCAGCTGGAAGGGTGTCGGTCTCAGACACTGATGGCCGGCCAGTCTGAACGCGGCGGCCATGATGAGCCTGGTCGCATACGCGACGTGCTGGCCACATACAACCATGGGGAGCTAGTCAGCTTGTGTGGATCTGGCCTATTGAGCCTTACCATCGGTGAAACGGGACCGAGGGGCAGAATGCCCCTAGCTCTTCCCCTAGGTGTAGGTCTTCTGGAGGAGCTAGCGGATTTCCTAGTGGAAGTGCCAGCGGTCGATTGGGTAGTACGCGGAAGCTAAGTAAAACACCCCCCAAATGGAAAGCTTGGCTGTTGGGTTTTTATACCGGTTTGTCAGTTGCAGGTTGGCTGGTTCCCCTGACCCTTCTGTACAAATGTGGGTTTTTGGGGAGTCGGCTGCCAGGTTTTTGTACCTGTTTGCACTTGAGATGACTAACAACCAAAGACAGTTGAGGCCATTAGTAGACACTTATTATCGACCCTATGTGGATAGCCCTTCATGCTTCGTATTGCCTGACTGCAAGGGGCACAAACTAGAATTACACTCCAATTATATCAACTAGTTGCCCCGCTTTTTAGGAAGGGAGAACGAGGATGCCTACCTATTCATCCAAGAATTCAATGAAGTATGTGAAATGGTGCACATCCTTGGGGTGCCGTTTGATGCCATTAGGCTTAGATTTTTGCCCTTTGCCCTCAGGGATGATGCTAAGAGATGGATGAAGAGTTTGGCACCGACATCAATTCATTCCTGGGTAGAATTCTGTTCAGTGTTTCTTAAGAAGTATCATCCTATTCATTGGACTATTCAGTTAAAGAACACTATTCTAAGTTTGAAACAAAAGCCAGACGAGTCCTTTTCTAGTTTCTTTGATAGATTTAAGGCTTTACTGTCTCGTTGTCCCAACCATGGCATCGAGAAGGTGCGTCAGTGCACTGCTATCTATGAAGGACTTAATACTTCATCCAAGCAATTACTGGAATCGATGTATGTAGGAAGGTTCTTGCAATTAAATGAAGAAGAAGCTTGGACAACTTACGGAAACCTGGCAAATCAGACTGCCCAATGGGAAAGTGTAGCATCGGAAGGAGCTTATGATAGGAGTCTTGGAGCCACCCTATCCTCACGAGGAACTCACTCGGTGGACCCCATGACTGCGATGGAAGCCCGTATGGCTACACAGATGAAAAAGATGGAAGAAAAAATGGAAACTTGCTTGAAAATTGGAGGAAGTGGAAAGCAAGTTGTTCATAGTGTGCAGATCACATGTGACGTATGTGGTGTCATAGGACACACCATTGATCAATGCCCTTTGGTGGATGGTCCTCCCAAATCGATATGTGCAATGCAGGGAAACAGAAGTAATTATAACTCACAGTACTATAATCCTAGCTAGAGGAACCATCCGAACTTCTCATGGCAGTAACAAGACTATCAAAACAAGGGAAGTGGATCCACCGGATATTCTGGACCGAGCACATCTGGTGCTCAATCCTCTCAGCAGCCCTCTGGTGATTTTGAATCATGCTTATGTGAGCTAGAGAAGGGAGTCTGCTCGATGCTGAAGTTGATACCGATGATACATGAAAACTGCGAGCTCTACGGAATATTAAAGCTCATTTAGGGCATGTACCTTCGGGGCAGCAGACATTTCCCAGCCAAGCCAACCCCAACCCCAAGACCGAGCAGGGTGGCGGGCATCGTCAACCATCTTAAGTATTGAGAGCTGCTACTAGTGTAAATACTTTTATGTTCTTTTTGTCAAAAAATTTGCACCCTTTTCTTTTATTTCCTTATCGTGCATATTTATGTATTTTGTTTTTTTGAGTTTGACTTGTGTGTTAGTGTGTAGTTCTTAGTTGTTGCTGTAAAGTACCGTAGGTACGCATTTCTTTTTTCCCTACTTGTTATATATATGTGCATGATGTTCATTCTCACTTGATTATATGCATTTATGGTGTCATCTAAGTATGGGGGGAATTATGTGTGCAACTTGTGGTGTTGTTTTTAGTATCATGTTTTTCACCGGCATATTTGTTGTTTCTCTTCCGACTTCTAAATTCTCTTGTGTACTTTCATGTTTATTTCTTTTACATTGGGGACAATGTAAATCTTAAGTATGGGGGGAAGGGAAATATGCCGTGTTTTGTGATTTTTTGTTGTTTTTCTCGTAATTATGTGTTAATTTTCATGATTTTTGATTAGAATTCGTGCTTGAGAATGTGCGAAGCTCATAAATTGCTGTTAGAATTTATGGGACTTCCCATTTCCTTGAGTGGTGAGCTTACCAGAGCTAAAACATTTATGACCTATATTGAGAGGTTC
>JAMKPZ010005730.1:0-14283 GCA_024699675.1 Amphibolis antarctica | reverse complement strand
ATCGAGGGGATGCATGTTTGAAGATTGAGGGATCTCGGAAGGTGCAAATTAGGTGATAATGCTAAAAGTTGAAATGATCAAGACTTCTTTAATTCCCATAAATTTTCCGAACAGTTAGAAATTCTAAAAATTTAAGACTCTGAATAATATAGATATGAAATAATGCACCTATTTTTTAAACTTCGTCGAACCAGAAAATTTACAAATTGAAAATAAATGTAAATTAATAAAATTTTCACGTGGGTCGATTTCATATATATTTGTAACCGACATTGTGTCTTTTGCAGGCACACCAACACAAAAGCAGGGGAAGCTTTCAAAGTTCCATAGTTGTGTTTGCTTGGGTAAGAGTTGTACAAAGATGGATGACCTCTTGGCAAGTTGTTGTGTTGCACACATTTTTATATTCGTCTGGTCAATTATTCTTCAACAGATGCATGCAATTAAACTAATCTTTGACACGAAATTTAAATATACCAAAAAATAGTGCATGATTGTTCACATGGGAGGGATGCCTTTTCCAAAATTGGGGAATCCTGGATTTTGCAAACAAGGAGAGAGAAGTAAAAGTAGAAATGATGGAGACTTCTTTAATTCCCACAATTCTTACAAACAGTCAGATATTTTAAATTTCTAAGTCTTTGAATAAAAGAAGCAATCAAATAATCAAAAAGTTATTTAAATCGTTATGAAAGAGACAATTTACAAAATGAAATTAAATGTGAATTAACACATTTTTTTACGTCCATGCCACTACATATAGTGGTTTAACCAACATTAGATTGTGTGCAACCATACTAACACAAAAGCATTACATCCCATCAGAAATCCAAAGTTAAGTTTGTTGGGGCAAGAGTAGTACTAAAAAGGGTGACCTCTTGGGAAGTTCTTTTGTTGCACTAATTTTTGAATTCGTATTGTAAATTATTTTTCGAAAGTCGCATGTGACTAAACTAATCTCTGACACGTTGTTCAAATCTGGAAGAATAGTGTGGAACATTGGTGACGTCGAGGGAATGTGAGTTTGAAGATTGAGAGATCTCGAAGGTGCAAATTAGGTGATAATGCTAAAACTTGAAATGATCGAGACTTCTTTAATTCCCATAAATTTTCCAAACTGTTAGAAATTCTAAAAATTTAACATTCTCAATAATGTAGAAATCAAATAATGCAACTCTTTTTTCAAAGTCGTCGAAACAAAAAATTTACAAATTGAAATTAAATGTAATTTAATTAAATTTTAACGTGGGTCGATTTCATATATATTTGTAACCGACATTGTATCTTTTGCAAGCACACCAACACAAAAGCAGTGGAAGCCTTCAAAGTTCCATAGTTATGTGAGCTTGGGCAATAGTAGTTCTGAAATGGATGACCTCTTGGCAAGTTGTTGTGTTGCACACATTTTTAAATTCGTTTGGTCAATTATTTTTCGACAGATTCATGCGATTGAACTAATCTTTGACACGAAATTGAAATATACCAAAATAGAGTGCAAGATTGCTGACATGGGAGGGATGCGTTTTCCAAGGTTGGGGAATCCCGGATTTTGGAGACAAGGAGAGAGATGTAAAAGTAGAAATGATGAAGACTTCTTTAATTCCCACAATTCTTACATACAGTCAGATATTTTAAATTTCTAAGTCTTTGAATAAAAGAATCAATCTAATAATCTCAAAGTTATTTAAATCGTTATGAAAGAGAAAATTTACAAAATGAAATTAAATGTGAATTTACACATTTTTTTACGTGCATGCCACTACATATAGAGGTGTAACCGACGTTGGGTCCTGTGCGACCATACTAATACAAAAGCAATGGATACCATCAAAACTCCAAAGTTAAGTGTGTTCGGGCAAGAGTAGTACTAATAAATGTGACCTCTTGGGAAGTTCTTTTGTTGCACTCATTTTTTAATTCGTATAGTCCATTAGTTTTCGAAAGTTGCAAGTGACTAAACTAATCTCTGACACGTTTTTGAAATCTGGAAGAATAGTGTGGAACATTGGTGACGTTGAGGGGATGCAAGTTTCAAAATTGAGGGATCTCGGAAGGTGCAAATTAGGCGATAATGCGAAAAGTTGAAATGATCAACACTTCTTTAATTCCCATAAATTTTCCAAATAGTTAGAAATTCTAAAAATTTAACACTCTGAATAACGTAGATATCAAATAATGCACCTATTTTTTAAACTTCGTCGAACCAGAAAATTTACAAATTGAAACTAAATGTAAATTAATAAAATTTTCACGTGGGTCGATTTCATATATATTTCTAACCGACATTGTGTCTTTTGCTGGCACACCAACACAAAAGTTGTGGAAGCATTCAAAGTTCCATAGTTGTGTGTGCTTGGGTAAGAGTAGTACAAAGATGGATGACCTCTTGGCAAATTGTTGTGTTGCACGCATTTTTAAATTCGTCTGGTCAATTATTCTTCGACAGATGCAAGCGATTAAACTAATCTTTGACACGAAATTTAAATATACCAAAAAAGAGTGCAAGATTGCTGACCTGGGAGGGATGCCTTTTCCAAGATTGGGGAATCCTGGATTTTGCAAACTTGGAGAGAGAAGTAAAAGTAGAAATGATGAAGACTTCTTTAACTCTCACAATTCTTACAAACAGTTAGATGTTTTGAATCTCTTTGTCTTTGAATAAAAGAAGAAATCAAATAATCAAAAAGTTATTTAAATCGTTATGAAAGAGAAAATTTAGAAAACGAAATTAAATGTGAATTAACACATTTTTTTACGTGCATGCCACTAAATAAAGGTGTAACGAACATTGGATCGTGTGTGACCATACCAACACAAAAGTGCTGGATCCCATCAGTACTCCAAAGTTAAGTGTGTTTGGGCAAGAGTAGTACTAGGAAGGGTGACCTCAAGGGAAGTTCTTGTGTTGCACTCATTTTTGAATTCGTATTGTCCATTATTTTTTGAAAGTAGCGTGTGACTAAACTAATCTCTGACACGTTGTTTAAATTTGGAAAAATAGTGTGGTACATTGGTGACGTCGAGGGGATGCGAGTTTGAAGATTGAGAGATCTCGGAAGGTGCAAATTAGGTGATAATGCTAAAAGTTGAAATGATCAAGACTTCTTTAATTCCCATAAATTTTCCAAACTGTTAGAAATTCTAAAAATTTAACACTGAATAATTTAGAAATCAAACAATGCAACTGTTTTTTCAAATTCATCGAAACAGAAAATTTACAAATTGAAATTAAATGTAAATTAATAAAATTTTCCCGTGGGTCAATTTCATACAAATTTGTAACCGACATTGTATCTTTTACAAGCACACCAACACAAAAGCAATGGAAGCCTTCAAAGTTCCATAGTTGTGTGTGCTTGGGCAAGAGTAGTTCTAAGGTGGATGACCTCTTGGCAAGTTGTTGTGTTGCACACATTTTTAAATTCGTCTGGTCAATTACTTTTTGACAGATTCATGCGATTGAACTAATCCTTGACACGAAATTGAAATATACCAAAATATAGTGCAAGATTGCTGACATGGGAAGGATGCCTTTTCCAAGATTGGGGATTCTCGGATTTTGCAAACAAGGAGAGAGAAGTAAAAGTAGAAATGATGAAGACTTCTTTAATTCCTACAATTCTTACAAACAGTCAGATATTTAAAATTTCTAAGTCTTTGAATAAAAGAAGCAATCAAATAATCAAAAAGTTATTTAAATCGTTAAGGAAGAGAAAATTTACAAAATGAAATTAAATGTGAATTAACACATTTTTTTACGTGCATGCCACTACATATAGTGGTGTAACCAACATTAGATTGTGTGCAACCATACTAACACAAAAGCATTACATCCCATCAGAAATCCAAAGTTAAGTGTGTTGGGGCAAGGGTAGTACTAAAAAGGGTGACCTCTTGGGAAGTTCTTTTGTTGCACTCATTTTTGAATTTGTATTGTATATTATTTTTCGAAAGTAGCATGTGACTAAACGAATCTCTGACACGTTGTTCAAATCTGGAAGAATAGTGTGGAACATTGGTGACGTCAAGGGAATGCGAGTTTAAAGATTGAGAGATCTCGATGTTGCAAATTAGGTGATAATGCTAAAAGTTGAAATGATGGAGACTTCTTTAATTCCCATAAATTTTCCAAACTGTTAGAAATTCTAAAAATTTAACATTCTCAATAATGTAGAAATCAAAT
Organism: Amphibolis antarctica; assembly: GCA_024699675.1. Taxonomy (NCBI): domain Eukaryota; kingdom Viridiplantae; phylum Streptophyta; class Magnoliopsida; order Alismatales; family Cymodoceaceae; genus Amphibolis; species Amphibolis antarctica. Next base: position 10,100 of record JAMKPZ010005730.1, on the reverse strand, counting down.
AATGCAACTCTTTTTTCAAAGTCGTCGAAACAAAAAATTTACAAATTGAAATTAAATGTAAATTAATAAAATTTTAACGTGGGTCGATTTCATATATATTTGTAACCGACATTGTATCTTTTGCAAGCACACCAACACAAAAGCAGTGGAAGCCTTCAAAGTTCCATAGTTGTGTGTGCTTGGGCAATAGTAGTTCTAAGATAGATGACCTCTTGGCAAGTTGTTGTGTTGCACACATTTTTAAATTCGTCTAGTCAATTATTTTTCGACAGATTCATACGATTGAGCTAATCTTTTACACGAAATTGAAATATACCAAAGTAGAGTGCAATATTGCTGACATGGGAGGGATGCCTTTTCCAAGGTTGGGGAATCCCGGATTTTGCAAACAAGGAGAGAGAAGTAAAAGTAGAAATGATGAAGACTTCTTTAATTCTCACAATTCTTACATATAGTCAGATATTTTAAATTTCTAAGTCTTTGAATAAAAGAATCAATCAAATAATCTAAAAGTTATTTAAATCGTTATGAAAGAGAAAATTTACAAATTGAAATTAAATGTGAATTAACACATTTTTTTACGTGCATGCCACCACATATATAGGTGTAACCAACGTTGTGTCCTGTGCGACCATACTAATACAATAGCAATGGATACCATCAAAACTCCAAAGTTAAGTGTGTTCGGGCAAGAGTAGTACTAAGAAGGGTGACCTCTTGGGAAGTTCTTGTGTTGCACTCATTTTTGAATTCGTATAGTCGATTAGTTTTCGAAAGTTGCATGTGACTCAACTAATCTCTGACACGCTTTTGAAATCTGGAAGAATAGTGTGGAACATTCGTGACGTCGAGGGGATGCAAGTTTCAAGATTGAGGGATCTCGGAAGGAGCAAATTAGGCGGTAGTGCTAAAAGTTGTAATGATCAAGACTTCTTTAATTCCCATAAATTTTCCAAACAGTTAGAAATTCTAGAAATTTAACACTCTGAATAACGTATATATCAAATAATGCACCTATTTTTTCAACTTCGTCGAATCAGAAAGTTTACAAATTGAAACTAAATGTAAATTAATAAAACTTTCACGTGGGTAAATTTAATATATATTTGTAACCAACATTGTGTCTTTTGTTGGCACACCAACACAAAAGTTGTGGAAGCTTTCAAAGATCCATAGTTGTGTGTGCTTGGGTAAGAGTAGTACAAAGATGGATGACCTCTTGGCAAGTTGTTGTATTGCACACATTTTTAAATTCGTCTGGTCAATTATTCTTCGAAAGATGCAAGTGATTAAACCAATCTTTGACACGAAATTTAAATATACCAAAAAAGAGTGCAAGATTGTTGACATGGGAAGGACGCCTTTTCCAAGATTGGGGAATCCTGGATTTTGCAAACATAGTGAGAGAAGTAAAAGTAGAAATGATGAAGACTTCTTTAACACCCACAATTCTTACAAACAGTCAGATATTTTGAATTTCTATGTCTTTGAATAAAAGAAGCAATCAAATAATCTAAAAGTTATTTAAATCGTTATGAAAGAGAAAATTTACAAAATGAAATTAAATGTGAATTAACATATTTTTTTACGTGCATGCCGCTACATATAGAGTTGTAACCGACATTGGGTCGTATGCGACCATACTAACACAAAAGCACTGGATCCCTTCAGAAATCCAAAGCTAAGTGTGTTTGTGCAATAGTAGTACTAAGAAGGGTGACCTCTTTTGAAGTTCTTTTGTTGCACTCATTTTTGAATTCGTATTGTCCATTATTTTTCGAAAGTAGTTTGTGACTAAACTAATCTCAGACACGTTGTTCAAATCCGGAAGAATGGTGTGGAACGTTAGTGACGTCGAGTGGATGCGAGTTTGAAGATTGAGAGATCTCGGAAGGTGCAAATTAGGTGATAATGCTAAAAGTTGAAATGATCAAAACTTCTTTAATTCCCATAAATTTTCCAATCTGTTAGAAATTCTAAAAATTTAAGACTCTGAATAATGTAGATAACAAATAATGCACCAGTTTTTTCAAATACGTCGAAACTGAAAATTTACAAATTGAAATTAACTGTAAATTAAAAAAAATTTCACGTGCGTCGATTTCATATATATTTGTAACCGACATTGTATCTTTTGCAAGCGCACCAACACAAAAGCAGTGGAAGCTTTGAAAGTTCCATAGTTAAGTGTGCTTGGGCAAGAGTAGTTCTAAGTTGGATGACCTCTTGGCAAGTTGTTGTGTTGCACACATTTTTAAATTCATCTGGCCAATTATTCTTCGACAGATTCATGCTATTGAACTAATCTTAGACGCGAAATTGAAATATACCAAAATAGAGTGCAAGATTGCTGACATGGGAGGGATGCCTTTTCCAAGATTGGGGAATCCCAGATTTTGCAAACAAGGAGAGAGAAGTAAAAGTAGAAATGATGAAGACTTCTTCAATTCCCACAATTCTTACAAACAGTCAGATATTTTAAATTTCTAAGTCTTTGAATAAAAGAAGCAATCAAAATAATCTAAAAGTTATTTAAATCGTTATGAAAGAGAAAATTTACAAAATGAAATTAAATGGGAATTAACACATTTTTTTACGTGCATGCCACTACATATAGAGGTGTAACCGACATTGGGTCGTGTGCGACAATACTAACACAAAAGCACTGGATCCCATTAGAACTCCAAAGTTAAGTGTGTTTGAGCAATAGTAGTACTAAGAAGGATGACTTCTTTGAAAGTAGCATTTGACTAAACTATTCTCTGACACGTTGTTCAAATCCGGAAGAGTAGCGTGGAACATTTGTGACGTCGAAGGGATGCAAGTTTGATGATTGAGGGATCTAGGAAGGTGCAAATTCGGTGATAATGCTAAAAGTTGAAATGATCAAGACTTCTTTAATTCCCATAAATTTTCCAAGCAGTTAGAAATTCTAAAAATTTAAGACTCTGAATAATGTAGATATGAAAGAATGCACCTATTTTTTCAACTTCGTCGAACTAGAAAATTTACAAATTGAAATTAAATGTAAATTAATAAAATTTTCATGTGGGTCGATTTCAAAAATATTTTCAACCGACATTGTGTCTTTTGTAGGCACACAAACCCAAAAACAGTGGAAGCCCTCAAAGCTCCATAGTTATGTGTGCTTGGGCAAGAGTAGTACTAAGATTGATGACCTATTGGCAAGTTGTTGTGTTGCACACATTTTTAAATTTGTCTAGTCAATTATTCTTCGACAGATGGATGCGATTAAACAAATCTTTGACACGAAATTGAAATATACCAAAAAAGAGTGCAAGATTGCTGACATGGGTGGGATGCCTTTTCCAAGATTGGGGAATCCTTGATTTTGCAAACAAGGAGAGAGAAGTAAAAGTAGAATTGATGCAGACTTCTTTAATTCCCACAATTCTTACATACAGTCAGATATTTTGAATTTCTATGTCTTTGAATAAAAGAAGCAATGAAATAATCTAAAAGTTATTTAAATCGTCATGAAAGAGAAAATTTACAAAATGAAATTAAATGTGAATTAACACATTTTTTTATGTGCATGCCACTACATATAGAGGTGTAACTGACTTTGGGTCGTGTGCGACCATACTAATACAAAAGCACTGGATCTCATCAAAACACCAAAGTTAAGTGTGTTCGGGCAAGATTAGTACTATGAAAGGTGACCTCTTGGAAAGTTCTTGTGTTGCCCTCATTTTTGAATTCGTATAGTCCATTAGTTTTCGAAAGTTGCATGTGACAAAACTAATCTCTGACACGTTTTTCAAATCTGGAAGAATAGTGTCGAACATTGGTGACGTCGAGGGTATGCAAGTTTGAAGATTGAGGGATCTCGGAAGGTGCTAATTAGGTGATAATGCTAAAAGTTGAAATGATCAAGACTTCTTTAATTCCCATAAATTTTCCAAACAGTTAGAAATTCTAAAAATTTATGACTCTGAATAATGAAGAAATCAAATAATGCAACTATTTTTTCAAATTCGTCGAAACAGAAAATTTACAAATTGAAATTAAATGTAAATTAATAAAATTTTAATGATGGTTGATTTCATATATATTTGTAAATGACATTGTGTATTTTGCAGGCACACCAACACAAAAGCAGTGGAAGCCTTCAAAGTTCCATAGTTATGTGTGCTTGGGCAAGAGTAATACTAAGATGGATGACCTCTTGGCAAGTTGTTGTGTTGCACACATTTTTAAATTCGTCTGGTCAATTATTCTTCGACAGATGCATGCGACTAAACTAATCATTGACACGAAATTGAAATATACCAAAAAAGAGTGGAAGATTGCTGACATGGGAGGGACGAGTTTTCCATGATTGGGGAATCCCGAATTGTGCAAACAAGGAGAGAGAAGTAAAAGTTGAAATGATGAAGACTTCTTTAATTCCCACAATTCTTTCAAATAGTCAGATTTTTTAAATTTCTAAGTCTTTGAATAAAAGAAGCAATCAAATGATCTAAAAGTTATTTAAATCGTTATGAAAGACAAAATTTAAAAAACGAAATTAAATGTGAATTAACACATTTTTTTACGTGCATGCCATTACATGTAGAGGTGTAACCGACATTGGGTTTTGTGCAACCATACTAGCACAAAAGCACTGGATCACATCAGAACTCCAAAGTTAAGTGTTTTTGGGCAAGAGTAGTACTTAGAAGGGTGACCTCTTCAGAAGTTCTTGTGTTGCACACATTTTTGAATTCATATAGTCCATTATTTTTTGAAAGTAGCATGTGACTAAACTAAACTCTAACACATTATTCGAATCTGGAAGAATAGTGTGGAACGTTGTTGAGGTCGAGGGGATGCGAGTTTGAAGATTGAGAGATCTCGGAAGATGCAAATTACGTGATAATGCTAAAATTTGAAATGATCAAGACTTCTTTAATTCTCATAAATGTTCCAAATAGTTTGAAATTCTAAAAATTTAACACTCTGAATAATACAAAAATCAAATAATGCTACAATTTTTTCAAATTCGTCGAAATAGAAAATTTACAAATTGAAATTAAATGTAAATTAATAAAATTTTCACCTGGGTCGATTTTATATATCTTAGTAACCGACATTGTATCTTTTGCAAGCACACCAACACAAAAGCAGTGGAAGCTTTCAAAGTTCCATAGTTATGCGTGTTTGGGCAAGAGTAGTTCTAAGATGGATGACCTCTTGGCAAGTTGTTGTGTAGCACACATTTTCAAATTCGTCTGGTCAATTATTCTTTGACAGATTCATGCGATTAAACAAATCTTTACACGAAATTGAAATATACCAAAATAGAGTGCAAGATTGCTGACATGGGAGGGATGCCTTTTCCATGATTGGAGAATCCCAGATTTTGCAAACAAGGAGAGAGAAGTAAAGGTAGAAATGATGAAGATTTCTTTATTTCCCACAATTCTTACAAACAGTCAGATATTTTAAACTTCTAAGTCTTTGAATAAAAGAAGCAATCAAATAATCTAAAAGTTATTTAAATCCTTATGAAAGAGAAAAATTAAAAAATGAAATTAAATGTGAATTAACACATTTTTTTACGTCCATGCCAATACATATAGAGGTGTAACCGACATTGGGTCGTGTGCGACAATACTAACACAAATGCATTGTATCCCATCAGAACACCAATGTTAATTGTGTTTCGGCAAGAGTTGTACAAAGACGGGTGACCTTTTGCGAAGTTCTTGTGTTGCACTCATTTTTGAATTCATATAGTCCATTAGTTTTCGAATGTTGCATGTGCCTAAACTAATCTCTGACACGTTTTTCAAATCTGGAAGAATAGTGTGGAACATTGGTGACGTCGAGGGGATGCAAGTTTGAAGATTGAGGGATCTCGGAAGGTGCAAATTAGGTGATAATGCTAAAAGTTGAAATGATCAAGACTTCTTTAATTCCCATAAATTTTCCAAATAGTTAGAAATTCTAAAAATTTAACGCTCTGAATAATGTCGAAATCAAATTATGCAACTATTTTTTGAAATTCGTCGAAACAGAAAATTTACAAATTAAAATTAAATGTAAATTAATAAAATTTTCACGTGGGTTGATTTAATATATATTTGTAACCGATATTGCGTCTTTTGCAAGCACACCAACACAAAAGCAGTGGAAGCCTTCAAAGTTCCAAAGTTATGTGTATTTGGGCAAGAGTAGTACTAAGACGGTTGACCTCTTGGCAAGTTGTTGTGTTGCACACATTCTTAAATTAGTCTGGTCAATTATTCTTCGACAAATTCATGTGATTAATCTAATCTTTGACACGAAATTGAAATATACCAAAATATTGTGCAAGATTGCTAACATGTGAGGGATGCCTTTTCCATGATTAGGGAATCCTGGATTGTGCAAACAAGGAGAGAGAAGTAAAAGTTGAAAAGATGAAGACTTCTTTAATTCCCACAATTCTTACAAACAGTTAGGTATTTTAAATTTCTAAGTCTTTGAATAAAAGAATCAATCAAATGATTTAAAAGTTGAAATGATCAAGACTTCTTTAATTCCCATAAATTTTCCAAATAGTTAGAAATTCTAAAAATTTAACACTCTGAAAATGTAGAAATCAAATAATGCAACTATTTTTTCAAATTCGTCGAAACAGAAAATTTACAAATTGAAATTAAATGTAAATTAATAAAATTTTTACGTGGTCGATTTCATATATATTTGTAACCGACATTGTGTCTTTTGCAAGCACACGAACACAAAAGCAGGGGAAGCCTTCAAAGTTGCACAGTTTTGTGTGCTTGGGCAAGAGTAGTATTAAGATGGACGACCTCTTGGCAAATTGTTGTATTGCACACATTTTTAAATTCGTCTAGTTAATTATTCCTTGAAAGATGCATGTAATTAAACTAATCTGTGACATGAAATTGAAATATACCAAAATAGAGTGCAAGATTGTTGACATGGGAGGGACGCCTTTTCCAAGATTGGGGAATCTCGGATTGTGCAAACAAGGAGAGAGAAGTGAAAGTAGAAATGATGAAGACTTCTTTAATTCCCACAATTCTTACAAACAGTCAGATATTTTAAATTTCTAAGTCTTTGAATAAAAGAAACAATCAAATAATCTAAAAGTTATTTAAATCGTTATGAAAGAGAAAATTTAAAATGAAATTAAATATGAATTAACACATTTTTTTACATGCATGTCATTGCATATAGAGGTGTAACCGACATTGGGTCGTGTGCGACTATACTAACACAAAAACACTGGATCTCATAAGAGCTCCTATGTTAATTGTGTTTGGGCAAGAGTAGTACTAAGAAGGGTGACCTCTTGGGAAATTCTTGTATTGCACTAATTTTTGAATTCGTATAGTCCATTAGTTTTCGAAAGTTGCATGTGACTAAACTAATCTCTGACACGTTTTTCAAATACAGAAGAATAGTGAGGTACATTGGTGATGTCGAGGGGATGCAAGTTTGAAGATTGAGAGATCTTGGAAGGTGCAAATTAGGTGATAATGCTAAAAGTTGAAATGATCAAGACTTCTTTAATTCACATAAATTTTCCAAACAGTTAGAAATTTTAAAAATTTAACACTCTCAATAATGTAGAAATCAAATAATGCAACTGTTTTATCAAATTCGTTGAAATTTAAAATTTACAAATTTAAATTAAATATATATTAATAAAATTTTCACGTTGGTCAATTTCATATATATTTATAACCGACATTGTGTCTTTTGCAGGCACAACAACACAAAAGTAGTGGAAGCCTCCAAAGTTGCACAGTTATGTGTGCTTGAGCAAGAGTAGTACTAAGATGGATGACCTCTTGGCAAGTTGTTGTGTTGCACATATTTTTATATTCGTGTACTCAATTATTCCTCGACTGATGCATGCAATTAAACTAATCTATGACACGAACTTGAGATATACCAAAATAGACTACAAGATTGCTGACATGGGAGGAATGCCTTTTCCTAGATTGGGTAATCCCGGATTGTGCAAACATGGAGAGAGAACTAAAAGTTGAAATGATGAAGACTTTTTCAATTCCCACAATTCTTACAAATAGTTAGATATTTTAAAATTCTAAGTCTTTGAATAAATGAAGCAATCAAACAATCTAAAAGTTATTTCAATCGTTATGAAAGAAAAAATTTACAAAATAAAATTAAATGTGAATTAATAGATTTTTTTACAGGCATGCCATTTCATATAAAGTGTAAGAGACAAGTGGTTCTGTGCGACCATACTAACACAAAAGCACTGGATTCTATCAGAACTCCAAAGTTAAGTGTGTTTAGGCAAGTGTAGTACTAAGATGGGTGACCTCTTGGGAAGTTCCATAGTTATGAGTGCTTGGGTAAGAATAGTACTGAGATGGATGACCTCTTCGCAAGTGTTGTGTTGCACACATTTTTAAATTCGTCTGGTCAATTATTCTTCGATAGATGCACGCGATTAAACTAATCTTTGACACGAAGTTGAAATATACCAAAATAGAGTGCAAGATTGCTGACAAGGGAGGGATGCCTTTTCCAAGATTGGGGAATCCCGGATAGTGCAAACAAGGAGAGAGAAGTAAAAGTTGAAATGATGAAGACTTCTTCAATTCCCACAATTCTTACAAACAGTCAGATATTTTAAAATTCTAAGTCTTTGAATAAATGAAGCAATCAAATAATGTAAAAGTTATTTCAATCGTTTTGAAAGAGAAAATTTACAAAATAAAATTAAATGTGAATTAACACAATTTTTTACATGCATGCCATTTCATATAGAGGTCTAACCAACATTAGGTCGTGTGCGACCAAACTAACTCAAAAGCACTGGATCTCATCAGAACTCCAAAGTTAAGTGTGTTTGGGCAAGAGTAGAACTGAGAAGGGTTACCTCTTGGGATGTTCTTGTGTTGCACTCATTTTTGAATTCGTATAGTCCATTAGTCTTCGAAAGTTGCATGTGACTAAACTAATCTTTGACATGTTGTTCAAATCCGGAAGAATAGTGTGGAACATTGGTGACGTCGAGGGGATGCGAGTTTGAAGATTGAGGGATCTCGGAAAGTGCAAATTAGGTGGTAACGCTAAAAGTTGAAATGATCAAGACTTCTTTAATTCCCACAAATTTCCTAATAGATAGAAATTCTAAAAATTTAACACTCTAAATAATGTAGAAATCAAATAATGCAACTATTTTTTCAAATTTGTCGAAACAGAAAATTTACAAAATGAAATTAATTGTAAATTAATAAAATTTTCACGTGTGTCGATTCCATATAGATTTGTAACAGACATTGTGTGTTTTGTAGGCACACCGACACAAAAAGCAGATGAAGCCTTCAAAGTTGCAAAGTTTTGTGTGCTTGGACAAGAGTAGTACTAAGATGGATGACCTCTTGGCAAGTTGTTGTGTTGCACACATTTTTAAATTTGTCTACTCAATTATTCCTCGATAGATGCATGCGATTATACTAATCTATGACACGAACTTGAAATATACCAAAATAGAGTGGAAGATTGCTGACATAGGAGGAATGCCTTTTCCATGATTGGGGAATCCCAGATTGTGCAAACAAGGAGAGAGAAGTAAAAGTTGAAATGATGAAGACTTCTTTAATTCCCACAATTCTTACAATGAGACAGATATTTTAAATTTCTAAGTCTTTGAATAAATGAAGCAATCAAATAATCTAAAAGTTATTTCAATCGTTATGAAAGAAAAAATTTACAAAATGAAATTAAATGTGAATTAAAACATTTTTTTACGTGCATGCCATTTCATATAGAGGTGTAATACAAAAGCACCGGATCCCATCAGATCACCAAAGTTAAGTGTGCTTAGGTAAGAGTAATACTAAGAAGGGTGACCTCTTGGGAAGTTCTTGTGTTGCATTCATTTTTGAATTCGTATAGTCCATTAGTTTTCGGAAGTTGCCCGTGACAAAATTAATCTCAGACACGTTGTTCACATTGGGAAGAATAGCGTGGAACATTGGTGACGTCGAGGGGATGCAAGTTTGAAGATTGAGGGATCTCGGATGTTGCAAGTTTGGTGATAATGCTAAAAGTTGAAATGATCAAGACTTCTTTAATTCCCAGAAATTTTCCAAACAATT
>JAMKPZ010005729.1:0-11212 GCA_024699675.1 Amphibolis antarctica | reverse complement strand
AAAAACTTCGAACCTTTGTGAGTTTGAGAAAATCAAACTTCTCATCTCTAACCTTGGGTTTCTATCAACTCAAAGGGAAGAGAAAGCTTCGAATCTCTATAAGTTCAAGAGAATCAGTCTTCTCATCTTCAACATTGGGTTCCTATCAACTCAAAGGAAAGAGAAAGCTTCAAACCTCTATAAGTTCAAAAGAATCAGTCTTCTCATCTTCAACCTTGGGTTTCTGTCAACTCAAAGGGAAGAGAAAACTTCAAACCTCTGTAAGTTCAAAAGAAATGTCGAGTCGAAGAAGAATGATAGAAAACCCAAAGAAAAGGTTTGCAGAGGCTCGCAAGTAGACTCCTGCGAGTCCAGAGAAAAGCAATCCAAAAAGAAAGGAACCATGGAGGTTCTTGAATGAACTACTAAAAGTTTGGAGAAAAGAGAGAGAGGAAAGAGAAAGTAATTGAAAGGAAGGAACCACAGAGGTTCCTAAATGAACTACCGAAAGTCTAGAGGAAAGAGAGATAGAAGAGAGAAAGAGATTAAGAAAAGGGAATCATTGAGGTTCTTGTTGGGAAAAACCTTGACCAAACCTCTCGGTGCCCAGTGCAACTCAACTTGTCATGCGTCCCAATGATATGCATCTCCTTGAGTTGCTCACCGATCGAAAACACACACTCTCTCTCTCACTATTTGTCGTGAGTGGAAGAACGATGGTGAAAGAGAAGGAGGCGACACGACGATTTATGTAGTTCAGCAAATTGCCTACTCCACAGGGTGCTGGTGCTCTCTCCTGCTATTTGCACCACCACTCACCATGGTTACATTTAGGTTACAGCCCTATTTATAGGGCACATAAGAAACTCTTTTCTCAACATTACAAATGACCCTCGAAGTCATCGACAACCGACGTCTGGAAGGACACTGCCAGATACCAAAAACTTCTTTCTCCTGCACGCCTTCTTTGGCCGCACCTAGTCTCCAATCGATTTCCTGTTGGAGCGACTTAGCCACTAGACTTCTGAGCCGACATCTAGATGACCAGCCGATGAAGCTCCCACCATTCTGCTGATCTTCACTTGTTGTCTAGTCTCCATCTAGCTAAGTCTATTTCCTCAACGCAGGTCTGTTGTCATAATGCTTATGACAACATGATCCCGTTGCCATTGCTCCTGGTCATTTGCACATTAAGATACCTAATACGCAGGCTACCATCCTGTGACCTGAATTCTACCTACTCCCTAGCAAAAGACCGTCTCCACACTATAGCCTCAACACTTTAGATGTCTGAATTCTTGATATGCGGCTATCAGCCTGAGACTCAGATTCTGCCTACTCCCTGGTGGAAGACCATCTCCACAACCTCAATAATCTCCCACTTGGAGACTGTCTTCCAGATAATTTCTCAGATTCCTATAGCACTTGCTGAGGGTTCCACAACTAGCACCCATCTCCATGCTTCACGCCTCTTGAAGACCAATGAGACTCATGTAGAGTCTCAACTTCTTCACCGTCATTGTGCTGATTTGTGTAGTTTTATAAATCTTAATACATGCATTTTATAGTTTGAATCATTATATATCATGCACCTTAATGGAGTTTCATGTTAATTGCATATTTATAAAGTTGCATAAATTTTGTGCTTAAATGATATAAAAATGCATGAATCAAACATTTATGATGATCGTAGATGTTAAAGAGATATTTTAAATATTTCCATAGACTTAGGTAGTTTTTTATGTTTTTTCTATATATTCTCAATTCTAAGTCCAGCCACAATGAACCTTATTTGGTTTTTGAGAGTTGGTGGTTGCAGGTCAACATAGCCGATCTTTTGCTGCAATTGTATCTTCGACCATCCTTGGATGCTGCAGTTGTTAAACAACTTTTTGGGTGAAATTTCCATTGCATTCTTAATTATTAATGTTTTTATTTTATTGTCACATGGGTAAAAATGTCCATGAATCTTTTATAAAAGATGCAGATGCAAGAGATTTCAGGATCCTTTGCTTTCAACTTTGAACCCTTACAGTCATGTGAGTGTTTGAGTTTACACCTTCAACTAGTGAAACGAGGATGAAAGTCGGCGGCTAACTGGGTACAATGTTGGTGTGATGATCCTAGTGGAAAGGCGTGTAGCAGCTTAATTTGTTGGGTTCTAGCACTATTCGGGAGAAGAACATCACTTCAAGCCAAAGGGTGAGAACTGGAGCATTGGATCAACTTTTATTTCTTGTTGTTAGTTTAGTTTAGTTTTTAATGTATTTTCATCTTGTATCTTGGTTAAACTTTTGTAAATATTGTGAATGTATGTTAATAAAATTTGATGTTTATGTAAAGTTCTCTTCTTTCTTGTAAAGTTATTTTTCTTTGTTGTGGTGTTGTGTGCTTTGCATGGCTAATCTTTGTGTTCATTTGTATATGTTGTAAGTTTGTGAATATTGTTTCACAGTTGAGTTTTGTACAATTTTTCTTTTTTGTTTCTTTTGTTTTCTGTACTAATAGTTTTGTACATTTTTCTGTACTAACCTCTAACAGTTTTTACTTGCTAACTTACTAACATTTTTATTTGTATTAATTTTGTTCACTATTTTTGTCATTCTAGCCCACTAACAGATTTTTATATCACTAACATCTAACTTTGTATTTATTTTCCTATTTGTTTTGTGAATGATTTACTAACCACTAACTTAACAGTATTATTTAACTTATCTTCCTATGATTTAGCAAGATGACCAATCAAATAAAGTGCTTGATATCTCTGCATAAGGTCAAATGAAATTAATGAAGAAGATAAAAGGTTTTTCACTAATAGACCTTTAATACCAAAAGAACGACTATGTCTGCTCATCACCGGATGCGCACCTCCCTTATGCAAACATCGCTCGCAGAAGCTAAAAGAGGAGTGCAACAGACGATCGAGGGTCTGGACAAGAAAATATCTGTTTGCGTCAAACATAGCACCCAAACGAGGTCATCAGTCAGACCATCACATTTTCTTTCCCTCCACATTTTCTTGAAATTTCTGATATCTGATTACTAGTGCCACCGTTAAATGTCATTTGTAAATCCATTCCAACCTTACTAGTACTCTGCGTACCCAAAGAGTTAGAAAAACAGGTGGTTGTAATAAGAATACAAAAGCGGAACCTTTTTCCGGGAAGGCAAGATTTTACCCGAACTAAGCTTTTTGTTTGCAGATTCATGGTCCCAAATCATCATTGCAATGAACCAAAAATCCATTTTTCAGGTGAAGTTAACCGATTAACCATTGAAATGGAGGTATGCACAAGCTCAATTGATCCGTGTTACCGTGTTCAATTAAAAAATATATATTCTCGAACTCAGTTTTGAATTACCTCCTCATCAACATTAACTTCTGCATGTTCCCGAGAAAATAAGGAAAAAAGAACATTCTTCTGCTACAGCAGAGTGATAGACAGACGGCTGGTTCTGTTGTCAAGTAGGAGATATCAAATGATCCTGATAGATCCCCAGGCTGCTGCGTCAATCAATAACAATTTACAAGGGGACCAGGAACTACCACTTCCACGAAATGGTAAACCTCAAATGGTCGAGTGGTAGTGATAGACCATTTGAGGTCTACCACAACGTGGCCGAGTGGTCTACCACACGGCAATAGACAACAGATTGCCGTGACACTCAACTACAAACACCTGGGACTTCCTCTAGTGGCCACCAGAGGGTGTCTGAAATTCTTTTGAAAGAGACACCTGAAAGAGGTTAAATTCAAGTGTTTCACACTGTCGCAACACTCATTCCTTGATGAGAAGAATGGTACCATATCTTGGCCCAGAAACAAGAAGCACTGTGCACTATCAGACCCAAGTGCAATACCATAACCATTCTTGCCAGTACCGTCACTGATCAGTAATTCAGATATATTTTCCATAATGAACAGATGAAAGCACCTGCAAATACTTTAGAACCAGGCGAGGACCACTAACATGTACATAAAGCCGAATCATGTGCAAATCAATGTACATAAAGTTCAGGTGTCCGGCAATACCGTAGGCAATTGGAGTAATTGTCATGTACAGGGTCACCATTGAGAGTGGACAAGATAAACCGTTACTGCCATCAGTGCGGATACAAGCAAAAGCATCAATGCCCCTCTTTCATCAAGATAAGCTGAATAACATAGAGACTGTTTCTTCTATACTAGAGATGTGATCAGAAAACTTCTCTTTCAACTCTTCACTGGAAGCAAAAGCATCAGTCAAAACCTTTAGTCCACTCTGCAACAAAGCAAGTCCTTCATAAACGCCATCAGGAAGTTTTCTCTTTTTCCCTGTATTCTGTTTGTTGTATTCAATCTCCATTTTTTGAAGTTCAGGTACTTCAGCGATATAATCCAATACTTTCCCAACCTTTCTCCGGAGCACAGCACCTTCATTAGCAAGAATGGCTAGCTCCTCTTTACATGGACTGATAACATCTGCAGATGATGTTTCTTTCTCAAGAAATGCTTTAAACTCTGACATGAATCTCTCCTCACATGCATCACTTCCAGTCATGTCAAATGAAAGAGCTGCATCATGGGGAACGAATCTCCACAACTCAATACAAGAGGTACAGGCAGTGAAATACCCAAACGCCGTCAATGCCAAGTGAATAAATGCCCAGTGTCTTTCTTTCAGTAATATGTGATACAAGTCCAACGATGCAGCATAGACAGAGGCCGAGTTACCTTCTTCTATTTCCATTTCACCCATGCCAGCCAGGAAAGAAGTGAGAGGCACTTTGAATTTAGCTAATATAGAATCTGAAGGTGGAGACTTATCTAGAAATATGGTTCTCAGTTCCAAGAAAAACTGGCACATATCATTCGAGGCATAAAAATGTTTTACACTCGAAACAATTCCTAGTATTGCACCAAGAAGTAGGCTGTAATGTTCTTTCAAATTGTCTGCAGCATGCAGGAATTCACGAATAACAGAAACTGAGAACTTCAGAAACAAGGAGATTCTATCACTATCAAACTCATCAGAGACATCAATTTGGCTGGAAAAGACAAATAGCTAAGATTAATATCGATCCATAATCAAATGACAGGTGCACATATCAACAAATAACTTACCAACAATGCACTGCATGAGAAAGAGTTTGGATTGGCAACCCAATAAGAGCTAAATTGTTAAATCCAGAGAAATCTGGCGGCATCAGTGTTCCACTATCATTATCCATGAAACTAAAATATGCATCCAATATCTTTTGAACAACTACATTTTTGAGATGGTTAGGTGATGAATGCAGAGGAAAACCCTCCATGAGCATGGCCATGAAAACAGATGACAAAATGAATTTCTCGTCACCAAATACAGATTTGTATACATGCACTGTGGTTGTCTGTGGTGCACAACTTACAAGAGTGGCAATAAACCTTGCTATTTTCCTCAGAGGTGAAAAGGGTGTAAGGTCTGGTCTCAATAGTGCGACAGTCTTCAACAATGAGCACAAACTGTCAAGAGCATCCTCTACCATCTCTTGCTCAGCATGTCGAATCAGAAAACACCAAAGTTCAAGAACAATCTCAACACAAACAACATGGGGATGAAAGACATTGTGGAGAAGAAAAATCTCCACCTCCTTCCATGCCAGGGCTGAAGATGATGCTACAATCATAAACGTTTTGAGAACATGTAATAGGAAAGAAAGAAGTGGTTCCCAAGCTACAGTGGTGGTTGCACCAGAAGTAGAAGATACAGGAACCTGTAAAAGAAGAAAAGAAGAATAGACATCCTCATTGCTTACACATCTAAGGAGATATCCAAGATTTCTGGAAATCTCAAGCACCAAATCTTCCCTGAGAAGTGCAGAATTCTTCAATAAAATTAGGAATAGCATCACTCTGCCCAATATCAATGTTTCGTCTTGAGAGATGTTATAATGACCTACCAACTGAGAACTTGGAAGTGTGGAGTTTCTTGAACCACCAAGAAAAACCCAATTTATGTCTGATACACTCTCATCAGAAAACAACTTATCCAGTATTTGCAATTTACTCTCAAGTTTTACACTAGTAGAATTCAATATTGTACACATAAGAAGAAACGATGACGGTTCCAAGACCTCAGATAAGGCCTCACTAGCAACTCTTAGATGATTCGTTTTGCTAAAGTAACTACCACAAGATAATATCAACAACACCAACTTATTTATTGCACTAGATACTCCCAGAGCTTCACAAGGATATTCAGAAGATATTCTGACAGCATTTATCAGGTAAAATTTTACAGGCAAGAGTACCCTTTTAGCTTCAGATGCAGTAACACTCTTGGATGCAGTAGACCATGTCTCCACTGCACAACTTAGAGAATCAGTGGCAAGGGAAACTATGGTACGAATAATATCACCAACACAGAGCTTATCATCCAGAAAGCCTTTACCAACTTGCAGCAACGTAACCACACCTTTCCATGAAGCATTAAGCACTGTCACAAGATTTCCTCCACCAGAGGCAGCTAATTTTCCCAAATCACACAAACTTTGTATTATAAATGTATGTATATTGAGAGCATGAACAGAAAAATTCAACCTTTTATCCACTGGATTCTGACTATTCCCTATGCCACTCTTTGATTTATCATGCTTTAGTGCTTCACAGTAAGATCTTGAAAGTTTTATAACAGCATCTAGAACAACTGGAATTACCTTCAATACTGATACAGCAATTGAATGATTTCTCTGTTTAATGCAATATTTGGAAATTAGAATTATCTTTTCAATGCAATTAAATAAAATCACCATTAATGCCTTAAACAAAGGCATCACACTCCAAAGTCTCCCTAAAAGCTAAAATTTTGACAGAATGGTAAGTGGATTGACAGCCCAACAAAAGCCATGATTAACGTATTTCCAAGTGAAAAAACAATAGATGTTTACGACAGGCAGAGTCATCAACTTCAAATATCCATTGTCTAATAATTGGTATTATTGAGAGAAAAGTGATGCTGTATTATTGACTTATTGTTAAGAAAAGATTAGATATTTATAGGGGAAACATAAAGTTATCCAGATTATGGATATCTAATAACATAGATATCTATCTGACTAACTGAAGTGTTACATAACCACTCAAATCTCAACATTAAGGCCTTTAACAAAAATACATATAAGCTACTTTGAAGACTTTGTATGTGTAGATATTTCTCTCACCTCAAACTACAAGCATAATGAAAATCAACATCTCTCAGCATTATGTGCTTACGTAAAGCAAGGCTATCTTTTGAAGAAAACAAGGGTGATATCTTATTGGAAATTAAGCTTCATCCAGAGAATATACAAAGTAAAGTTAAAATTAAGCAGAAATTACAGTTCAGTACAAAATATGCCCAATAATGGAAAAAGTGACACACACTCATGAAGACTTCACCCTAGTTACAGGCAATCTTTCGGCACACCACCCCAATGATCCTCACTGAAATCCCACCTAAAGCTACAAAATGAGCCATCTGTTTTCACACCTTGTTGCTGAAATTTCAAGAAAAAACTTGGTGTCCCACATCCTCTTCAAATGGGCCGCATAGAGGACAGTTCTTATTTTCATCAACTGTCCATTTATTGTGATATGAAAAGCTTCCCATGACACATAGAGACATGAAACTTACATGGTGATTTACATCTCCAAACATCCTTGAAGAAGGGTCAAATGCCATGCTGAACCACAGCCTCCTCATGAGACTCCTGTCCAAGGTATCCAACATTGATGTCATGTTGAACTTTAGTTCAACAAAAAATGGGGACATGTTGAAGTTCAGTGGAAATGTCAGTGGAATTTTGTGAAAAAAGGAAGTCCATAAAAATGGTCAAAATTACAAATTATGTTGGTGGAAATATCATATAGAAAATCACCATTTATCAATAAATTATCATGTTGACGTCATTCTCAATGTTGCTTCAACAAATCAAAAAATCAACACATTGTTGACATTTTGCCAACATGTGTTGATGTTTAATTCCATGATCATAGTTGAAAGAGATAATGTGTTGGTTGTATTAACTAAGTAACAATTGAACAAATATATATGTACATTAAAAGGATAAACTGATCCATCTATCCAACACTCCCCCCTAAGTTGAAAGGTATATATCAAACATTTTTAGCTTGTTACAAAAGTAATTGATCACCTCTACACTTAGACTCTAAGTGAACATATCTGCAATCTAGTTTTGAGGGGCAAGTGTAGGGAGTGCAAATGATTCCTCTTTTAATGAGTTCTCGGATATAGTGACAATCAATCTCAATGTGCTTTATTCTTTCATGAAAGGTATTGTCCCTATCAATGTAAATAGTAGCTTGATCATCACAATGCATGATCATGGGAACTAGAACCTAAACGCCTAACTTTGTATGAAAGATCTAAGCCACATTAGCTCACTAGCAGCTTGTGACATGACCTTGTACTCTACTTCTACATCGAATTTGGAAGTGGCATTCTATTTTTTACTCCTCCAAGTTACTAGGTTAGCTCCTACATAATTGCAATACCCAAAGATTGATTTTCTATCCCCTTTGTCTCCACATAACTTGAATCTATATATGGAACCACATTGAGATAACCATTGTTGAAGTAAATTAGTCTCTACCCTAGGTTGCCTTTTAAGTAAGCTAAAACTCTCAATGCCCCATGCCAATGAACTATCTTTCATTCCTTGATAAACTAGCTCAAGAGACCTACTACATAGGAAATATCTAGTCTAGTGATGGTGAGATAAATAAGTTTTCCAATCAACCTCCTATACTATTCGACATCATTATAGAGTTCAAAAGTAGAATTCCAAAAAAGTGGTTTTGCCTCAATTGAGGTTCTCTTTGGCTTGCACTCAAGAAGTCTTGTCTCCTTTAATAGATCAAGGGCATATTGGACCATTTATCTTTGGAGTATGCAAACTCAATTCCTAAGAAATATCTTAGTTGACCAATGTCCTTGATATTAAAATGTTTGGAAAAGAAGACTTAAATTGACTTTATACCTATGACATCATCATCAGTCAACAAGATATCATCCACATAGACTACAAATATGGTGTATCCATACGGATGTTTCCTAATGAAGACAAAGTTATCAACCACACACTTTTTGAACCCATTAGATGTCATAATTGAGCTGAATTTAGCAAACCATATGCACAGACTCTATTTAAGGTCATAAAGTGTCTTCCGCAAGTGACACACTTGATTCTCTCCTTAAGCAACATACCTAGGAGATTGCTCCATGAAGACCTCTTGTAAATCACCACAAGAAGGCATTGCAAACGTCCAACTGACATAGAGCCCACTTTCAGATGACAACCCAAGGAGAAGAGCACATGGATTGAGTTCAAGCAAGCCACGGGAGAAAAAGTCTCAACATAATCTACATCAAGTGTTTGAGTAAAGCCACAAGCCACAAGAGAGGCTTTATACCGATCAATGGTACCATCCAACTTATACTTGATAGTGAACACCCAATGGAAACCAACAATCGAGACATCCTGTGGCATAGCAACGACCTCCCACATCTCCTGACTAATAAGTGCCCACATTTCAACATCCATAGCATGCTTCTAATGTGGAAAGGTAAGTGCCTTATAATGAATTTTGGGAATTGATTCTGAAGTGATAGCACAAGCAAAACACTTATACGCAAGTGAAAGTGCAACATAGAAAACATAGTGAGAAATAGGATATGTAGTGGAAGCACAGTTACTTTTATGGAAGGCAATGGGAAGAGAGGCAGAGGTCAGGTTGGGTGGTGGTACATAATAACAATGGCACTAGTAAACCACAAAAGGGTGTGGCATGACCTCTAAGAAAGGAGGTTGAGCTTGGGTATTGGGAAAGAAAGAAGCATCCTCAAGGAAGACATAAATAGAAACAAAATACTGATGAGAGGCTGGATGATAACATTGATACCCTTTTAAGGTGCAGAGGTAACTTAGAAAGACACAACGAAGAGACCAAGGGCAACTTATCCAACCCAACAGTTAAGTTTTTGACAACGATCGTACACCTAAAAACTTTAAGTAGAAGAGGAAACAACTCCTGATGAGGAGAAAGACGTTGAATTAGAATGGCACCACCTGAAGGCGAAGATGACATACAATTGATAAAAAAGGTAGTTGTGGCAACAACATCAAACCAAAAACATTTAGACACATGTATCTCAACTAAGAGTATGCAAGTTAATGTTTGTGTTCAACAACCTCATTCAACTGAGAAATGTGGCCACACATAGTCTAATGGATGATATCACACTAAGAACAAAGAGAATCAACATCTAATTGAATAAACTCAAGATCATTACAATGTGAAAAATTTTAGGAGTAGAAGCAAACTGACTTTAAATTTCATTAAAGTAATTGTGAATTACATCAAATACATTAACAATCTTTTAACAAATACACCTAAGAGACAAGAAAAATCGTCAACAAACACATTATAATTATGATAATCAATAATCAACGTAACTCAAGCAAGTCCCTAGACATTACAATGAACAAGATTAAAAGAACTTGAAACTGATGACAACTCACAACTAAGGTAAGTAGCACAAACTGCTTGCCCAAAAGATAATATAGCAATATAATTGTTTAGTGATAACATTGATAGATAACAAATTAACTGAAAAGTTAGGAATATAAAGGACTTTATCAAAGGAAATATTCAGATTAATAAGTGTAGTCCCCTCACCAAAAATAAAGCAACTATGCCCATTGGATAAAGCGATAGGTTGTATATTGGAACAATTAACAATAAGGACAAAAAGAGAGAAATTACTCGAAATGTGATGTAACACTCCAAAATCAATTATCCAAGAATCATTACAAGTAGATGTGTAAGAAACATGCATACCATTAGATAGGACATGAGTGGTGGAAGCTGATGGGATTAAATCAAAAAAAGAAGGTTGGATCCGATACTAGGGAAGGAGGTAGAAGAGAAGGAGAAGCAAGCACAACACAAGGTTTTACGTGGTTCAGCCTAAGCCTACTTCACGGGCGTCTTCTGGTGGTTTCATTAGTTTTTCACGTGCACAGTTACAAGGTTACAGCACATATATATAGTGCATCATTAGGGCACAAATTACCCCAAAGCTATTAGGCCCAATAGGCCCAATAAGGATACATACACTGAAGACTTAAACAGTCTCCACACCAGAGTAACCCTAACAATCTCCCACTTGGAGACTGTTACAGACGTATGCTCGCTCATCAACCTTGTAAC
>JAMKPZ010005727.1:0-19281 GCA_024699675.1 Amphibolis antarctica | reverse complement strand
GTGTTTGAAACATTTGCCAGGACGTTGGACCATCTCGTCTGGTGTTTGAAACCATCTCGTCTGGTGTTTGAAACATTTGCCAGGACGTTGGACCATCTCGTCTGGTGTTTGAAACCATCTCGTCTGGTGTTTGAAACATTTGCCAGGACGTTGGACCATCTCGTCTGGTGTTTGAAACCATCTCGTCTGGTGTTTGAAACATTTGCCAGGACGTTGGACCATCTCGTCTGGTGTTTGAAACCATCTCGTCTGGTGTTTGAAACATTTGCCAGGACGTTGGACCATCTCGTCTGGTGTTTGAAACCATCTCGTCTGGTGTTTGAAACATTTGCCAGGACGTTGGACCATCTCGTCTGGTGTTTGAAACCATCTCGTCTGGTGTTTGAAACATTTGCCAGGACGTTGGACCATCTCGTCTGGTGTTTGAAACCATCTCGTCTGGTGTTTGAAACATTTGCCAGGACGTTGGACCATCTCGTCTGGTGTTTGAAACCATCTCGTCTGGTGTTTGAAACATTTGCCAGGACGTTGGACCATCTCGTCTGGTGTTTGAAACATTTGCCACAGTTTGGCTGGACCGCTGGACGTTTTACTTAATTTGGTTTCTTATTATATATTGTAATGTTCTGCGAAATAATTTTTACGTTATTTGCTTCAAACTAGTTGATTGATTCGTGCATGCCTAGGAAATGCTTGGCTAAATTGAATATTTGAGTGTTAAAATGTCCAACGTCATTATAATGGATACTTATGGTGAGCTTTCGAAAGGCATACCAAGAACCTTGAGAAAATCTTCTGTGAAGGCAAGTACTTGTGGTGAAGTTGGATTGAGAAGTGCATTGATTGCTGTGTAAAGTGCAATAATGCAATTTTCTTTTTGTATTTATGATTAACATTTTACATTCTTTTGTACAGAGACCTTAGTTCAACGAGGCTTTTGGTCTTGGGTGGAAAATGGCCTTCTAATCAAACATAGTAAGATAGAGACAGCACTGACATTATTGAATGAGGTAACATGAACTTAGTGGAAGATATTTGAAAATGCTTCTTCGATCTGGATAGACATAACATGATTTTATTAATACCAGAGTTCCTTTTTAAAAATTTGAGCCTCGAGAATGAGTTTCCATCATGTGAGGTTACGCTTACAAAAAGCTCTCTTCATTATGGTGTCTTAAACGGTCTCTTCTAGTTAAATTATGGTAATTTTCCAAAATTATTTAAAAAATAGTAGAGAGGGAGTCATCGAATTGAGGCACGAAAGAAGGAACAATCATGATAAGAGTGGTGGATGAATATAACAACAAAGAGGTTGAACGACGATGCTACCCCTTTTACCATTCGCGTGACGAAGGTTGAACCACCTTCTCTGGTGGTGGTTCGTGGGAGGGAATGGCAACGGTGGAGAGGGGGATCGCTGGATTGGGGTTCAAATGGGGTTTTGGCCATGGTGAGAGGGTTTTCCCTCATGATTTTTTTGTTTATGTATGGAAAAAAATCAAATCAAATGAATAATAAAAAATGTAAAAATTGTTTGATAAATATACTATAGAATACTGTAGTACATAATGAAAAATACAGTTACATAGTATGAAAATGTATAAACAAATGCAATCCTTATTAACAGTTTCACAGATAAACTTGAGGTAAGATAGGGATGTCAATAGATCGTATTGAACTGATATGATCTGAATTTTTTTGTAAGCTTGACACTATTCGTGTTGGTCTAGGTATGACATAATTTATAAATATTAAAAGATAGTTAAAGGTGAGATTCAAATTCAAAATTACGCATCATCTATTAATAAATTCAAACTATCAAGTTATATACAATATATACAACTTAATAAAAGTATATTAAAATAAATACAAAATTTTAAAAAATTTTAAAATTATTTTTTTATCATGTCGTACCGACCCACATATTGTGCTATGTTGGCATGAAAATAAAAAAGTTTGGTCCATACGCGATATAACAAATTATGTTATATTGAACTGTATTGACTCAGTTAAACATGACCTAATTGGCATGTTTAAGGTAGGATGAAATCAACACAACTATTTTAGATTTTTGTTTTTTGGTTACATTTTTTTGTGCCACAGGCATTTGCCTTGTAGAACACTCCATACCAAAGGATGAGTAAGGCCCTCCAAAGACCTAGGTGAGTTAGATTAAGGTAAACAAGCCTTTGAGGCTCAAAAAGGAGTCACCACCTAGTCTAAATGAAGGTTAAATTAGAAAAACCTATATGATGCATGTTTACATGCAAATGATACATTACTTAAGAGTTCAGGCTCACTTAGGATCTAATTAAAGAGTTTGGAGTAAGTTTTCTAGATATGCATGGGGAAAATGTTAGATATGCACCCCACATGCCCAACTTTATTGGCCTCTCAGTTGATCTTATAAGTGCTGATCTATATGATGCATTAATGCATTTTAGATGTGAAAATATGTAAAGTGGGGTTTTGGGCCCGTTGGGGGCCTAAAAGATATTGAGCCATGAGACCCGAGAAGAAAGAGGCTAAGAAAGTCTAAGGAAAAGTCATAAACATTTCCATACCTATGTAGTGGGCTAAAAATGGGCCTAACCTATATGCAAATATAGACTAAAGTCTAAAGAAAAACTCAAACAAAAATGCATATGATACATGACGTGTGAATGCATGGGTTTAACAGAATTTAAAAGTATGGAACATTCATGCAACATAGAGTATGATGCAAAATGATGCATGAGTTATTTAATTAAATTCCATCTTAATAATAATGATATACACAAAACTTACCTCTTCTAAATTGTCCCTTAACTTAACAAGGTTAACACATGTAAACCTAAAATGATATATGAACATGTAAAATGCATGCAATTATGACATAGAATAGTAAATAAATTGTGAATCCTCATGTGATTTAAGTAATTATTCGATAATTAAAAGATTAATTACTAGATAACAATCAAATTCATAAGCTTTCTGATGTAAAAGGGAAAAATTATGTCCTTTTCTTCTTTTGATAAAACATAATATTCAAGTATAATTGAAATAATATGTTAAATAATATTTCAAAAGTTGAATAAAATATTAAATAAGCATAGATAAAGAAATCACCGTAAATAAATCGAGGAGTTATGCTGGCGGACGAGCGGTGCCGACCACCGAAGCTCGGACGATCAGTCTGGGGTTGCGACGAGGTTGTTCCTCTCGCGAGCTTGTATGCCGAGGAGGGACAAAATAGAGAGGCCAGGCCATCCAGTGGCGGAGCCAGCCACCGGAGCTTGGGAAGATGGATCCACAAGGGTGAACTAAAAGTTGCATCGGCTTTGCGTCAGCACATGCGGTCCTGCCTGTGTGTTTCCGACCGATTTCACGTAGGTTTAGAGTGGCGAAGTCGAAGGTTGGGCGACAAGCGTAGGGGACCGAAGATGACGAAGGCGATTTCCCAGGCGGCAACGGTGACGGACGGGTGACGAGCATCAGCAACCAGAGATGACGAAGGTGATTCCCCGAGCGGCGGCGGTGCCGACGACCGGAGCTGAGGGAGATGATACGTCGACTGGCAAAGAAGATGAAGTGTCGGGCGTCATAGCGACCAGAGAGGACGAAGCGTCAGACGGTCGGCGGCCGAAGAAAGGGGAGAAGGCTTCCCGAATGGCGGAATGATCTGCGGGTGGCTCGATCGGGCGAGCGGCAGGAAAGGTTGGGGGAATGACTTTTCATCTGGAGGCGTCGGTTGGACGACGACGGAGTGGAGTAGTTGGCGGGTTGTCTAAGGCACACGTGTATATGCGTTTAACCGAAAGGAGGAGTGAGCGGAAGGTCTGCCATTGTGGCATGCTTGACACATGCAAGAAGGACGCGAAGTGGTGTTTCCAGTGGCGGACGAGTGAGCTAGCTCGTTTGACCTTAGACTCGTTGAGTCTAATTAACTAATTAGGTTTGATCAATTAGGTCTGATTAATCAAGTAGGTTCAGTTGACCTGTCAATTAAATTTAACTTGATTTAATTGGAGATTCCGGAAAATTTAAATCAAATGATTTAATTTAAATTATCTCTAATTAATTACATATTTGATTTAAATAATTAATTAGTAAAGTGATATTGAGGATTTTAGGAGAATTGGCTACGTAGTTGCCTAAGATGACGTGGCAGGAAATATCTATGTGTTAGAACAATGATTTTTCACATGTTCTTAACAAGCAAACTTGTGAGACTTGTTTAAATCGTTAATGGGCCTTTGATCCCAAATCAAGAAATAAAGAAGTAAATGAGCTTTGCAAACCTAGAGCAAAATAAGCATTCCTTTTGAAGGAAGAAATGGACCTCTGGCCTAGTTAGTGGGTAAGTCGATAAAATATGATAACAATTTGATTTTAACGGCTCAATAAGTCATTATGATGTCTCAAATATGTGAGGTTAGTGAGCTTGAAATATAAGGTGTTTACAATTTCACTTTTTCTTGTGAAGTGTATAAAAAAAAATGTATTTGATAATTTTATTTATCGTAAAATTTTTATATATCGACAGAAATTATAATTTTAACATTATACAGTATTAAAAATTAAAAATCAGGTCAAACAAATGCCGGCGAAAATTAAAACAAACCTTGTTAGAAAGATACCGACTTCGAGACTAGGCTCATTATTCAGATGTCAAGCCCACAAAAGCCCAATTGACACAGATTGCCTTTTATAAATACCGATCGTATCCATCCACTTCTCTTCCCGCAGAACTGCGCAAACCCTAATCTACCACGAAAGCATAGCCGTCCGGCCCCTCGCCCGTCTCTGCCGCGACTCGTCGCCCAACACCCTTCCATTTCGTCTACGCCGCCTGCCCACCTTTATCTCTTGCACGAGCAGGCATCGTCTCCGATTGCTCGCGCCGTGCTGTTCGGTATGAGGTTGTGTTTAGCGATTTAGGAAAGGCTTTATCGTTTTCCTTTCTGGCTTGTTTTTCTCTTCCCACTGTAAACTCCCATTGCACGGGAGCGGGCGACGGCTGTGACGAGCACTGCTCTTCTGACACCTCTTGTATGAGGAGTGAGAGATGACTCACTCCCTTGAGCAGAGTAGCAACTGTCCGAGCCTCTTCCCTTCCCTTCCGCGAAATCTCCTTACTTTCAGAATTTTGATTTGTTTTCCATTGCCCGTGCCTCATTCAGATTGCCTTTTCATAGAGTTTCAATGATATTCAAAGCTAAACACGTTAGAACAGATGGATCAAATCAAAAGAATCGAATCAAAATCTAACAATGGAGGTAGGTGCGTCAAAGACTGACATCATCGTGAATGCACCATATCATTTCTTCCACTAAATAGTAATAATTGAAATCTGGAGGTCTCAAAACGGCAAATTCACATTTCACGACTTGCAAGGGTATTTCTACGAATCTATACTAGCGAGATTGGCTTGACTTGCACTTTTTCCATGTTGATGATTCACCTGAAAATGCACACCCACTTGTTTTCCTCGAATGTGATTCAACTACATGCATTGGTTTCTCAGGTTTTTTCTTTCTCGTGCTGTCCTACTTGTCTTTCTATTGTTCTCTCTTCATGTTCTCCTTTGTTCATCGCCTTTTCCTTATGCTTACATAAAATTAGGGGAGCGACCCAAATGTAACCTAAAAGTATTTGGGAGATATTGAAATATATTCTTTCTGCACTTATGCTGACCATACTGCATTGATTCAAGTATACGCCCACTGGTTTATAATATTGAACCAACTTCAACTACATGTCTAATTTTTTCAGGTTTTCACCAACACCAAATGTGTCCCCCGTTTTTAAACGTTGTCAGAAAAACTGATCTTCATCATATGACGACTCTGGTCACAATATTAGTATGGTTTTTATTGACATCATCATTTGTTTATTGGAATGGCCCGTGGTTCAAGTATTTGTTGTTTCAAATGAGCAATCATTGATCATTTGAGGTACTATACTTATCGTAACTTTTTTATAAATCTTTGCATTTAAGGTATTTGGTGAGTTTGATTGGGTTGGGTTACTCAGGTTTTTGGTATCAATGCTTTGATTATGTTATTTTGCAGTTTTGGAGACGCTTTGAATTATTTTAACCATCTTAATCGTTGTAGGATTCAATTCTCTTATTGAAAATGGTTTCCGACAACAATAGATCCTTGAATTGGTGTCATCTTATTTTTTTTACTAGATTCTTCTCTCATGGCAATTGCTGCCCTCTTTCTCCAATGATTGTCTCGACAGTGGTGAGACAAGACGGTTGCAAATTGCTTTGATAGCTGTGCTCAAGAACCCAATAGAATCTTCTCTCATAGCCAACTATCATGAGGCTTGGGTTGTCTCATATTGCTTCCTTTGAGTATGTTCCTCTTGCGAGAAATGATGATCAAACGTTGTGGTTGCTTGTAAAACAGCAGGAACAAACGAAAGGAAAACGTTAATTTTTGGTCTTGTTTATCTGGTTTAGGGTACATCTGCAAATGATACTATTGATTCGTACATGAGGCCTGTGGATTGAAGTTAACAAAGGATATATTTGCAAAGTTTTTAATATATCTGATAATCTCCCTTAAAATATGGAGATTCATACTATTATTTTTTATTTTTTATTTTCTTTACTTTCCAAAGATATAAATATTTCTTAATTTGCGAATGTGATGTCAAAAAGTTTTTGTAGTTGGTAGAAATGGAAAATGGTGAAAAAATTTGTATTTTTTCTACAATTGTTTGTGTTTGTAAATGAGAAATTTTTTTCCTTTTTTTCGATATAAATGGTAGGCGGAAGATTTTGTTTTTCTCGTCTCTCTTGTGTCGTCCTCGAATGGTCCTGCATCGTTCTTGCCTGTTTGCCGCTCTTGACATTCCTTGTCGATGCGCTTGGCATTGTTGAAGGCGATCGTCTCTTCTTCCACCTCTGCTTTTAGTAAAATTAACTATAAACATATAAGGAGAAAACATAAAACTTATTTTTTAAGATTTTTGAAAGCTTAAAGCATTCTTGACTGGGTCACACTTTTTTGCAAATATTTTACTTTAAAATCAAAAGTTATGATATAATTGGTAAATCTATGTTATGATCTCTTATATATTAAATTTTCATATCAATCTACACAATATTTTTCATTATATTTTCATGATAAACAATATTTATCATTAATCAAAACAATATTTATCTATTACATATTTATTTATATTTTTTTCTGTCGTTTTTACGCGTTTTGGGTAAGCTCCCTATTTTCCATACCATACCTGCTGAAGTCTCGTTTGTGGACCGGAGGTCCGGAGGCATGAATTTGACTTTGACCGCACGCTTGCACGTGACTCCTACGTCCACCATTTTCTATAAAACGTCACTTCTCTTTTTTTTTTAAAAAATAAGTCTAATGAGGTGATAAAATTAAATAAAACCGCTGCGCTTGTGCATTATTTTTTCATCTCTTTTTCATTTATTTTTAGCATTTTTTTTAACTTATCTTGAGAAACCAAGATTCATTGAGAACTTGAGGCTGAAGAAGCGAAAAGTGGAGAGAAGAGTGATAGGAAGACGAATGTTGCAACGGAAAAGTAACATAATAATAGATGTGAGTAAACATTTATTAAATTTTATTCATCGGATGAGAGGACATCTACAAATACCATGCATTGTATACATGACGGTGTTGGACCTGAGTCATCAAAGGGGCTTACAGTTAAAACAAAAAAATAAAATCGCAGAATAAAGTCTAAAAGAATAACAATCAAAATAACAAAAAAGACAAATAAAGCTACCTATTGGCTTTACTGCTAGGAGTAAATATTAAGAAGTCCTAGTTTACTGTTAAAATTCTGGAAGAGTCCTTTATTTAGAGGCTTTGTTAACATGTTTGTAACTTGCTGAGATGAAGCTATGTGCTGCAATTGGATGATATCTGTACTAAATTTCTCACAAATAAAATGACAATCAATTTCCATATGTTTTGTCTTTTCGTGAAATATTGGATTCTTTGTAATTTAAAGTGCTGCTTTATTATCACAGTAAACAGTAATAGCCTTTTCCTGTATGATATTAAAATCTAATAGTAATTGCCTTAGCCAAATAACTTTTCTTACAGCAGTAGCAAAGGCTCTGTACTTTGCTGAGGATCTAGCAACAACATTTTGTTTTTTTATTTCCATGAAACCAAAGAATTTCTTACAAAACACAATATCCAGTAGTTGATTGTCTAGTGATTGGACAACGTGCCTAATTAGAATCACAAAAAACTTGTAAATCAATGTTGGTAATGTACACAACATAATTAGGACAAGTATTGGTAATGTATATTAATCTGCCAACAAGCCTTTGGAATTGATTAGCATCACAGGCAATAGCGTAATTATCATAAACTTTGAGATTTGAATCAATAGGAACAGTTTTGGGCTTACACCCAAGTAAACTTGTATCCTTTAACAAGTAAGAATGTATTTTTGTTGAGATATGAAAATTCCAACATTGAACCTAGCAACTTCAATATATGCCCAAAAAATATTTAAGCTTACCTAGGCCTTTGATTTTAAATTGGCTATCAAGGATGTGCTTTAGATGCTGAATTTCTTCTTGATTATCACCAACAACTATCATGTCATCCACATACACTAATATAGCAATAAAGGCATTTGAAGTCCTTTTAACAAACAAACTGTAATCAGAATTAGAACACTTAAATTACAAATTTTCAAGTGTTTCACTCAATTTAAAATACCAATTCTTTGATGATTATTTTAAGCCATACAAAGACCTTTGTAGAAGACAACCCTTATTCTCCCCCTCAGGTTGAATTCCAGGTGGAAGTTTCATATAGACTTTTTCATGTAAGAAAGCATTATTGACATCTAATTGGTTGAGTTTCTATCCTTTTATGGCCGCTAAGGATAAGAGAGTTTTAATAGTTTGATGTTTAACCACAGGGGCAAATGTCTCATTATAATCTAAGCCCTCTTTTTGATTGTATCCTTTTGCAAACAATCTTGCTTTAAATCTTTCAATAGACCCATTAGATTTGTATTTGATCCGATAAATCCACTTACAATTGATAGATTTTTTACTTGGAGGAAGATCAACAATAGTCCATGTGTTGTTAGCTTCTAGTGCTTTTAATTCTACTTGCATAGCTTCTTTCCATCTTCCATCTGCGTCAGCTTCCTCAAAGTTTTGTGGTTCATGTTCATTTAAAAGAGAGGAGGTGAAAACACTATGGTTCGGGCCCAATTTATGTAATGATACAAAATCTGATAATGGATATTTAGAGGAATTGAATGAACTGGAACAGATATAATCTTTAAGATGGCTGGGCTTTCGAATGGACCTTATTGACCTCTTGATTGGCAATTGTTCTGTGTTGCCAATATCAAGAGGTCGGTTTTCTTTTGCAGGCTTTAATATAATATCCTCACTTTGTTCTAGGTCCATCGCAGGTTGTTCTTGAATGTCAGAGATATCCATGTCATCTTGATTCAACTCCTGTTCCTGGTGGTTCCTCGTTGATGGTTGCTGGAATTGTTAAACTTTTGAACTTATTTTCTTAGTTAGTTCCAAAAGTAGGGAATAACTCCATTCTTTTAACTGTTTCATCAACCACATCAACAAAGGGGTAAATATCTTCATTAAAAATAACATTTCTACTGACAAATATCTTTTTGGTTTCCATATCAAATAATTTATCTCTTTTGAGCATAAGGATGTCCAACAAATGTGCATTTGATGGCTCTTCTATCAAATTTATGTTTAACATGATTATTAAGAGCATAAGCCAAGCATCCAAAGGATTTCATACGACTATATGTAGGTGGAACATCGTGCAGAAGTTCATTAGGAGTTTTTCCTTGCAAGACATCAAATGGCATCCTATTTATTATGTAAGTGGCTATAAGAATATACTCTCCCAAAAAATGCAATGGCAATGATGCATGAAATCTAATAGCCTGAGCAATTGCAAGAAGATATCTATGCTTTCTTTCAACAATGTCATTCTGCGAAGGTGTATAATTACATGATTTTTGGTGTATAATTCCTTTCTCTGCAAAAAGATCTCTCATGGCAAATGAAGTAAATTCACTTCCATTATCACTCCTAACAATCTTTACATTAGCATTGAACTGATTAGTAACCATTGTAAGAAAATTCTTCAAAAACATGTATTTATTTCTCATTAGAAATGTCCAAGTGCATTTAGAATAGTTGTCCACGATAGTGAGGAAAAAATTAAATCCACTATGAATAGAAACAACAAACTTCCCCCAAACATCACAATGAATTATACTAAAAGCCTGTGTGGATTTATGCATACTGTAACCAAATGATAAACGATGTATTCTAGCAAATTGGCAATGTTCACAAGGTTTTACAACATTCTTATCATTAACATGCAGTAATTGTAAAATTCTACTATTAAGAGGATGCCTTAGCCTCTTATGCCATATTTCACTACTGTCAGCAAGTGAAGCCTGACTTTCCTTCTGTTGAGTTACCAGAATGTACAACTCATGGACGCATCTCCCCATTCCAATCATTTTCTTTGAATGTAGGTCCTGAATACAACATATGTCCTGATAAAAAGTCACAAAATAGCTTAT
This sequence comes from Amphibolis antarctica, assembly GCA_024699675.1. Taxonomy (NCBI): domain Eukaryota; kingdom Viridiplantae; phylum Streptophyta; class Magnoliopsida; order Alismatales; family Cymodoceaceae; genus Amphibolis; species Amphibolis antarctica. The sequence continues at coordinate 8,706 of JAMKPZ010005727.1, read as the reverse complement.
TTGATCAGTTAGTTTGCCAACAGAAATCCAATTGAACTCAAAAGATGGTATATAGAAAACATCTTCAAGAAGTAAACTATCTGTCAAAATAGTTTTTACTATTCCTTCAATATTAACTGAACTTCCACTGGGAAGATTAATAGACTGCATATTATTCCAGTACTTAAAATCATGAATCAAATCTTTGTTACAGCTCATACGGTCTGTTGCCCCAGTGTCCAATATCCAAATGTTCTTTCCCATTCTAGCAAACAAAACAGTAGTCTTTGAGACAAGACTTAATACTTACCATGATGACTGTTGGTTGATTGCTTGTATGAGCTTCATTAAGGATGGTTAGAATCTGATTGTATTACTCTGTAGTGATAGGGGAAGATTGCAAGTCTTTGTTGACACATTTATCTGCCATAGAAGCATGAGCCTGCTGCCTAAAACCTTGCTATTTATCTGGAAAAACCTTATGCAATTTGTGGTTTGGGGGAAAGCCTACTATCCAATAGCATCTATCTGCTATATGTCCATTATTTTCACAATGAGTGCACAGGTATTTCTTATTTCCCATTCTATTATTTTTATTCTTTTCTGTAAATAAGGGTTTAGCTATTTGGTTTCCTTGATTTGCCATTACGGCCATGTTATCAATACTTTGGTGATGAGAACTTATAACATCACGTTGTCTTTCTTCTTGTAGAACTAAATTATAAATTCTATTAACATTTGGTAGGAGATTCATTAACAAAATTTGTCCCCTAAAATCGGAGTACATGTCATTTAAGCCAATTAAGAACTATATGACCCTGTTGTACTCTTGTTTCTCACGATAAGAGTCAGGCTCCACACATTTGCAATTTGGATGTGATTCATAAGTAGCAAGTTCATCCCAAAGAATTTTTAATTTTGTGTAGTAAATAGTGATTGCTTGATTTTTTTGTCTTATATTGAAAAGGCTTTTCTAGATATTGAAGATCCTAAGGGCATTGTTTTGTGAGAACCTATCTTGTAGGTCCCTCCAAATGTCCTGAGTCAACTGGCTGAGAGATACTCTCATCTATAAATCTAAATTTATTTTTGAAATTTAAGGCAATTTTCATAAATCTGCTCCATGTGGAATAATTTTCACCATCTAACTTTTTTGAGATGATAGCAAAACCAGGATCATCTGAACTACTCAAGGTAAAAGGATTATACACGATTTGGGATTTAGACTTCACGAATACTTTGATACCATGTAAGAAATCAAGATCTATGGAGGACCTAAGGCTAAAGAAGTGAAGAGCAAAGAGAAGAGCAATGGGAAGATGAAGGTTGCAACAGAAAAATAGTACAATGATGGACGCAAGAAAATACTCCTTAAATCTTATTCATTAGATGGGAGGACATCTGCAAATACCAAGTATTATATACACGACGATGTTAGACTTGGGTCATCGAAAGGTCCAATGTTCAATTACATCTAAAACAAAAAAACAAAATCACGATAACAGAATAATGTCTAAAAGTAATAGTCTAGCAAAACAACAGAAAAGACAAATAACAATCATAACAATTCTCAATACTTCTAAAATCAATTTTAATAATTTTAATATATAAATTTTTATTATCTAAATTACTATATAATTTTAACTCTATTTAAAAAATTAATTTTAACTTTAATTCTAACTTTCGAAATTTAAAAAGGTTATCTTTAATTGTACCCGAAAAATTCTCATTTTTAAGGTATAAAAGAATTTCATTTCCGTCCTAACCAACCCTTTCCTTCGAATCCTCATTTCCGTTTGCAATAAAAGTTCGCTCGACCTTTATCAGTACTTGACTTTTATATAAATACGAAGTATAATATAATAATTTATATTTGTAACTACGGACATTCTGTAATAATCCTAAATATTCTGTTGCGTATACAAATAAATATTCTTATTGACTTTTTCTTTTTTCTATTTAATGTTTATTCATATACTTAAAAAATTTAAGAAACAGATATTTAGAAAATAGAAAATAAAAATTTAAAAATATAAAAATTTTAAGACTATTTTGTATATTATAGAAATTTTGAAAAATTAATTTTAAAAAATATATAATTATTTTATATTTTAACATTTTAAAAATAATTTCACACTTTTTGTGTAGTCGTAAGTTTAATAATGGTTATTGGAAGTTAGATAAATCATACAAGATTAGAAGAGTACGTTGTAATGAAATTTTTATTAGTTGTAAAAAACATTTTGACTTAGTAGATAAAAAATGATAGAAAAATTTTATACTTATTAGTAATAAAAAAATTTAAATTTTTTTATATTTTTTAAAATACACTTAGATTTATAAGATTTCTGGAAGCCACGTATCCTCTCATTGTTCTTGTTTCGAACACTCTGCATTTCAACACGCTCAAGCATGAAAAGGAACGGTCGAAACAGGCGTGTTTGTTTATTATTACATAATTATTCGTAATCATAGATGTAAATATTTTATATTTCGCCTCCAAAATATCAAAAATCTTAAGGAGCAATCATGATTACGAATAATTATAAAAAACAAAAGCACTGACATGAGTATAATTTAGCAGAAACCTCGGAATCGAAATTCATCCGACTTTGCTGTGAATCAATTCACAACCTCAAGATTAAAAAAGTGATTATGAGGTCTTGTTCGATAACAAAGTACTTCAATTCTGACAACTATAGTTGAGAGTTTTTTTTAAAATAATTTTGATTAAAGAATTTGAAGATCAACGAGTAATCTCGAGCAATTGCAAAAATGTAAAGAAGATGGTGGAAGGATTGAAGTTCCAAAGAATGAAAGTCTATTTTGATTGTTGTGTTTTATGTGTCTTGGACCTTTGTTTTACTTAAATATATAAAAACAGTTCTTACGTATTTACAAGGAGAATAATTAATTCCTTTTTATACCTCTACCTTAGTCTGCTTCTTCAATTTGACGATAACAATCAATCTATATATTTGAATGATTTAATTCTTCTAGAACATTCAAAGAATATTTTATGATCTTTTATAATCACATACTAACATTAGTATTATATAATAAATTATAAGATAAAAGTTTATACAGTAACACCTTAATTTAATTTGAAGGATGGCAGTCAAATATTTCACCGCTGCTCTTTGGTGCTCTTTCTGTTCACCGCGTCCGAGTCTGGAAAGTTAAAGGAAAGATAACTTCCGCCGTAAGAAGATGTCATCACCAGAAATTAAATAATGATAAAAGAATGAATTCACGTAGTTTTGACTTTTGACCAAACGTGCATATTTGACTTTTGACTTTTGACTTTTGACTTTTGACCAACCGTGCATATTTGACTTTTGACTTTTGACTTTTGACCAATGTTTGCTTGAGGAATGCTTCACTTTCTTTTCATTGGAGTTTTTACATTTACTTGGTACAGCAGAGGGACCGCAGAATAATGTATTTGCCATCATTTACAGACATTGTGATTTGAAGTGAGTTAAGAATTGAAAAAAAATCAACTCCATGCAGAATATGTTAGGAAAAACACTTTAAGAACTCTTGAAAATGATGCAAAACGAAATGACAAAAATTTTAAAATAAATGTCATTTGTTTAATGGAATTTGTAAGATTTTTTATTGTACGTAATAAATAATACAATAAGAGTAGATTTTTTATTAAAGAAAAAATAGAAAAGAAAAATCTTACCTTGAAAATCATGTCAATCTAAAAAAAATGAACTATTGACTCACCTAATATATATAATGTGAGTAAATGGTCATTAGAGACCATTAATTGAAAATAAATACGAAATAATATTAACATTCGTCATTACATCCATGGAAATAAATCGCAAATGTGTACAATTCAATACATCACCAATAATCATTTCTACAGGAAAAAACCAAATTAGTTTAAAGATTCAGTTCAGTATTTATCATTTTTCAACTTTATCAAGTTCTGCATGGATTCTTGTTATTTCTTCGTATTGCATGATTGAACATTAAATATTCCTGCAACATATTAAATTGAAATTAAATTGAGATTAAAGTTGAATAAAATAAAACAAAGAAAATGTAAAAATCTATCTATCGAAATAAAAATCTTTGATAAGTCCAACAAAATCACTACTATCTAATGGATGAAAACAGATTTTTAAGAGATGAGATAAAATCGGGTTGTTCAAAAATAAATCTATGTTTAAAATGATAAAGTAGAAAAAATCAAATCTATTCTACTTCTACCTTAGTACAACCAGATAGATAAAAATTGAGAGCCGTTTGAAATCATAAGATAATTTTCTCAAAATATTCTCATATCAATTCAAAAGTGTTGAGTATCCTCTACTTTTAGTGAAATGCCCAAATAGAGGTCTTAGTTATACTAATGAATTATAAGTGGAAATGGGAGAAAACAGATTTGAAGATTGGTGAATTCAAAACCCAAAACAGAAAAGGATTGTCAAATGTGAAATTAGTTCCAAAAAAGACTCACTCCTAGCCTTTCACTCTACTGATTCTAGTAACTTTCTAGGCAGCTGTCACCTAACTTAGAATTCACTCTACTTCTACCACTTTGAAACTTAAGCCTTTTCTAATTGTTTGTCAGTGTTCTCTTCTAAAGTTCTCCTCCTACCATCATGTCCTTCCTCATTGCCCTTCTCGTATTTATCATTGTCCTCTGTAATATTTGCATCTGGCCCCTTGAGATTTTAAGTAATCCTACATTAAATCCACTAGAGAAGACATGTTACATATATTCGATTTGTATAAAATTCAAATCAATAAAAATCTTATGAGTTGAAGCAATGAAGCTTTAACTCCAACATGTATGCTATCTTTTATTACTCATGTATGCTATCTTTTATTATTCACGTATTCTAATTCTGTTATCCATGTAAAGGTTTGTAATACCTTCAAGCCATATGTACCATTGGCATCCAGTGGTTTTATTATTTTGAGAATTCTTCTGCATTTGATTTGGTGGAAGAAAATCATTGTAAAAACTCACGCATGTACCTACACTTCACAAATCGACCCATATAAATTAGGACGTTAAGGAAATAAAATGATGTTATTTTTTTGATACGAGCTGACTGTAATTGATTAATGTTTCTCATTTACCAACAGCCTATTGTAACATATACTCCTGAAACTAACGGGCAATTTTTTCATATTTCTCACGTTAGATTGTAGGTTTTATTGTCTTTTCTAACAAAATAGATGACGCCTTAACAAGAATGTTATGTTCTAACTACACACATATGAAACATGCTAACGATGTCAAATCATGCAAAAATTCCTTGTAAAAATTGTAGGACTTTCAGTTTTGTAAATCAACAAAAGTATATTGTTAGAACATGTTTACAATGGTTTACGTAATTATGCAATGAGTTCATCAAATTCATGGTAGACGGCGAGTGAGATGAATTAGAGATAGAAGAACAATTAGATGTGATGTTCATCATACAGGGTTACTTATTACAGTGGTATAACATAGCATTTCCCACAAGGAAATGAGTTCATAATGTTAATTACACTGGTGCAAATGTTGTGAGAAATATGTTAAAAGGACATTAAAGGGTATGTTTTGATAATTGTAGAATGATGTTCGACACATTTAAAAAATTATGTGTTATTCTACGAGAAGGTAATTTGTTACAGGATAGCACTCATATCAGTGTGGAAGAGCAAGTTATGCTATTTCTAGCAACTGTTGCTCATGGACATAAAAATAGAGTAATGCAAGGATGATTGCAACATTTTGGATCCACAATTAGTTGTTACATACATAAGGTCCTACGAGTGATTCCAAAATGGGCTCCATATGTTATTCAACCTATCGAACCATTGCACGAGACACCTCAATTTCTAAAGGATAATGAAAGGTACATGTCCTTTTCAATGATGCAATCGGGGCACTAGATGTGACTCACATTCATGCCATTGTAAGCAGAGCAAAGGAAATTGCATTCCATTGTGGTAGGGATGGTAAGCAGACCATACAAAATGTTCTTGGTATTTGTGACTTTAACATGAGATTCATATTAATTTGTTTCAGCTGAGTGGAAGGGAATTGTACATGATAGCAGAGTACTTAAGAGTGCAATGGCCAATCCACGTTCTAATTTTCCATTTCCACCAGCAGGTTAGGTGTCTTACACTTGTCATTACTATTACATTATTGACTGTGGACAACTTCATTGGCGTGCTAACCATTAGCATGTTTTCCATACAGGTAAATATTACCTAGGCGATTCTGCGTATCCTAATACCAATGGTTTCCCTTCACCATATAGAACAACCAGGTACCATGTCAAAGAGTTTCATGTGTCCCAACCTAAAGGGGCTGATGAAGTGTTCAATTACTATCACTCGTCCTTGAGAAATGTGATTGAGCGTACTTTTGGGATGCTAAAGAAGAGGTGGAACATATTAAACCTTATGCCTCCTTTTCCATATCCAATTCAAGTTCGCCTGGTTGTTGCATGTATGACGTTGCGCAATTTTTTCATGGAACAACAACGTCATTTGGATATAGAAGCTTTAAATGATGACAGATCATCCAGCAGTGTAAAAGATAATTTCATTATTGAAGAATGTCAACATCCAATTGCTCCAAATGAAAGTAATATGGGTGTATAGCGTGATGCGATTCGGGATGCGTTACACGCCTCTGGGATGTGAGTTGTTTATGGCTGATGTATATCATATGTTTTCTCTTATCTGTTGTGTGATGTTATGTACTTCGTATATCATATGTTTTCTCGTATCCCTGTACTCCATATATCATATGTTTTCTCTTAAATGTTGTGTGATGTTATGTACTTGTAATACTTTTCTGTAGTCGTTGTAGTACTTCTACTGCACTGCTATAACTGTTGTTGAATCTTTATGTGGCGTAAAGTAACTCCATAATTTTTTCATATGATATTCTGAATGTTTATTGCTTTCATACACTCATGTAATGCAGTCATTTTAGTGTGTACATCAAGTTGTCTCAAAGTCAACAACAATCATCTGGAAGTTTAAGTGTTACTCGTGCTCGTAGTACTGACCAACATACTGCTTCATCATCTTGAGCGGAATGGCCCGATGATATAGTTGAGAAGTTTTTAGATGTTTGTCTCGAGGTAGCTACAACTGGGCATCAACGTGGCACACATTTCGACAGGTCTAGCTATGAAATGATGATAAAGAGATTTGAAGAAGCAACAAGATTAAAAAGGACAAAAATGCAACTTAAAAATAAATACGATAAATTAAGAAAGGATTGGCAAGTATGGCAATCTTTAGCAAGTCAGACTGGTATTGGCTGGGATGCCAAACTAGAGACCTGGGATGGAGCAGATGACTCTTGGTGGGAATCATTTAAGGTATGGTCTTCGCATTATATACTACATTTCTGACTTTAATTGAAAGATTGTTTTTTTTTAAATAATATACATTCACCACTCATGGTAGCGATGTCATGCTATAATCGTTGTAGTAGAGTGTTACATATTAGACTACATTGCATATACATTCACCACATGTTACAATTCCTGCATCTTTTGTTGACTTTTCTAAAATGTGATTTCACAATTGTAGTATGACCTATATGCATGATGTATAGCATTTTAATGTTATCGTTCTTGCATCACACAGCGAGAACCTACATGTGAAAAGCTTCGTCACAAAGTCATTGCGTTTCCAGATAAGTTATCTGCTTTATTTGGGGGGTCAATAGCAACAGGGGAACAGGAGTATGTGCCTCGACGAGAGGCCACCCCAGACCCGTACGTAAAGCATGGGGATTTCCATGTAGAAGGTGATGATGACAACATCATGGCCGACTATAGTACTCCGCCATGTAGAATGAGCACTACAGGTGGATCTGGCACTCGCAGCGGTAGTACAACAAGGAGTGTGCGTCGTACACATCGGGCAAGCATGGTGGAAGTACAATCACTAGATAAAAGAAAGTCGAAAAAGACTCGTGATCATGTTATGCAGGGGATGGATACCTTTACATCTATGGTTGGAAGCCTCCAAGGAAAAAGTGATCGATTCAGTGTGACAAGGTACATGGAGGCGTTAGAAGCAGATGGAATTACAATGGACAACCCGTTATATTATTATGCAGTCCGTTTGTTTCAAAAAAAAAAGTGGTAATGAAACATATCTAACATTTTCAACAATTGAGAAGCCACGGGGATGGTTGGAATTTTGCAGAACCAATCCACCTTAAGGTAATGATTTCATTTTTTTACATGTTGCAATTTGGTAATAAATGTGTGTAATGATTTTGTTGCTTTGTGTTATGATGATATGTAAATTTCTGGTCTTCTTCTGCAACAGGTACTGTACGTTAACATAGATGTATACTCGTTGATCGTAATGGTAGCCGTGGATATCATATTGCAGGTTTATCTTGGAATGATGGGAATTGAGCTTCATGGTTGCCTCTTAAGAAAAAGTTAATGTTGTGTTGAAATGGTAGTTGATGTTGAAATCATAGCTGGTGTTGTTCTCTAACAGGTGGTGTATTATAACATTGATGTGTCTTTAAATGATTGTAATGGACGCCGTGAAAATCATATTGCAGGTTTATGTTGTGTATGATGGGAGGTGAGCTTCATGCTTGACTCTTCATGCCACTGTGGATGTTGTATGGACATTTTGCAGTTGTTGAACTATCACATTTTTGGTCTTATTCTGTAATAGGTGTTGTATCCTAAAATGGATTAGTACGTGTTTTGTGTA
>JAMKPZ010005726.1:0-11907 GCA_024699675.1 Amphibolis antarctica | reverse complement strand
CTATAGTTTGTAGTGTTACAGTGAGCCATAATCTAAAGGCCATAAAGTTTCGGCGAGCCATAGACTTAAGGTCGTTGAGTTACAACTAGCAGCAGAGGTGAGGAGTGGCTGGAGGACCAACCACTAGAGGCATTTGAGCGGCTACTAGAGGATCAAGCTAGCCACTGTACCCTCTCTTTCATCTGGCTATCACCCGGAAGCCCATGGGTTTCCGTCGGTGGAGCCAATGGATGGATCGAGGTACAGAGAATTGAAAGGTGATTGTGTGAGCACATTACCACATGGGGTATATGGCTCATTGAACGGAGTCGCCACCTTATTTTTGGGTAGAAAACAAGGAAAACCATATGGGGAAGTGTCGTTCCACCATCAAAATGATAAAACCACGAGAATGATGTAAACTTGTGTAATGATATATGAAACGTGAGAGAACTGGATACAGGGCTCAAGGTACTGTTGGGGAAGGTGTTAGGCACCCCAAGACAGCTAGGACAATCCCGGCCTCCCTTTGGCTCTAAAAATGGAATACCACGATAGTCAGTCCGGCCACGCCTGGCCTCATCCTGGAAGTCTTTCCAGGGGACCGAAAAATTCTCTGGTGACCGGGAACTGCCCGGGTGAACATCCTCATACGCCCGAACGGCCAACATTGGTGAGGATGCATGCCGACGGCGTCATCCTGGAAACCCTTCTAGGACATTGGGAGGGTAGACTTACACCTCCTGGAAAAATGGGAATCGTCGGGTCATACATGTTCGTACACCCAAACGGCCACTGCTGGCAAGGATGCATGCTGGTGGCATCATCTTGGAAACCTTTCTGGGGCATCGGGAGGGTAGACTTACACCTCCCAGAAAAAATAGGAACCCTCGGGTCATACACGTTTGTACGTCGGAACGGCCGCCAGCGGTAAGGATGGATGTCAGTGGTGTAATCCCGAAAATCTTTCTGGGGCATCAGGAGGGTAGACTTACACCTCCCGAAAAAAAGGGAACCATTGGGTCGTACACGTTCGTACGCCCGAACGGCCGCCACTGGCAAGGATGCATGCCTATGGTGTCGTCCTGGAAACCTTTCCAGGGCATCGGGAGGGTAGACTTACACCTGCCAGAAAAAATGGGAACCGTCGGGTCATACACGTTCGTACGCCTGAATGGCCACCGCCAGCAAAGATGCATGCCAGTGGCGTCATCCTGGAAACATTTTCGGGGCATCGGGAGGGTAGAATTACACCTCCTGGAAAAACGGGAACCATTGGGTCGTACATGTTCGTACGCTCGAATGGCCGCCACCGGCAAGGATGCATGCCGATGGCGTCATCCCGGAAACCTTTCCAAGGCATCGAGAGGGTAGACTTACACCTCCCAAAAAAACGGGAACCATCAGGTCGTACATGTTCATACGCCTGAACGGCCGCCGCCGGCAAGGATGCATGTTGGTGGCGTCATCCTGGAAACCTTTCCAGGGCATCGACAGGGTAGACTTACACCTCCCGAAAAAAATGGGAACCGTCGGGTCCTACACGTTCATATGCCCGAATGGTCGTCGACAGCAAGGATGCATGCTGGTGGCGTCATCCCGAAAACCTTTCCCGGGCATCAGGAGGGTAGACTTACACCTCCTGGAAAAAATAGGAACCGTCAGGTCGTACACATTCGTTCACCCGAACGGCCACCACCGGCAAGGATGCATGCCAGTGGCGTCAACCCGGAAACCTTTCCAGGGCATCGGGAGGGTAGACTTACACCTCCCGAAAAAAATATGCAGAAATTGGATAAAATGCGATGAACTTGTTGGGAAACTATGAGTTTCCATGTAAAATGACCCAACAGAAGGGTCGCAACCGAACCGAACTCGACCATGCTGGGTGGATTCACCCGGCTGGGAGGGAGGCTGCCTGTACCTTCAGAAGTGTCTCCAAAGGAATGACACCCGAGCATGTCCTCTGACCTTTCCCTTGCATGGGAAAGGCCTAGCATGGTCAGGGCTTGAGAAAAACGTCATTAAATCACACGTAAAACGACGAGGAAGGAAGGGCTTACCTATAGGGAGTCGTCAGCGATGATCGTAAGTCCTCACTCTGAGCGGCTCTCCTTCTTCAAAACCTCTAACCGGAATCTTCTCCAAGGTGCGAAAGCGTGCATCAATGGGAGGGGAAGGCCCTCTTTTTATAAGGGGTCACCTTCCTTCTTTGGGGGGATCCAAAGATGGAACCCGACGCATATCTCGGTTCAATCACGTGATCTGCGTGATTGATTGATTGCGAGATTTAAGTGATTAAATCTCGTCATATCTTTCTAATATATTTGCCTTACCTTTTTGGGTAATTAACCGGCAGCCGCTACGTGGTAGGTGGATGCCGGCCAATTCTATCTGGCTACCCCACAAAGGGGAGCATGTTGGCTTAGTTGGGGATTTTGGGAGCCGGCTGCAGGATTTCTATACCGGTATGCCGGCGGTGGGATAGCTGGCCAGTCGATCCATCTGTTTAAACATGGGCTTTGGGGAGCTGGCTGTCGGATTCTTGTACTGGTATGCCGGCGGCGAGCTGGCTGGCCCCCCAATCTATTTGTTCAAGTATGGGCTTTGGCGAGCCAGCTGCTGTATTTTTGTACCGGTATGCCGATGGCGAGCCAGCTGGCCCCCTAATCCATCTGTTCAAGTATGGGCTTTGGGGAGCCGACTACCGAATTTTTGTACTGGTATGCCAGAAATGGGCCGGCTGGCCCTCCGATCCATCTGTTCAAGTATGGGCTTTCGAGAGCCGGCTATCGAATTTTTGTACTGGTATGCTGGCAGTGGGGCCGTGCAAATAGTGTTACGGGCCACGTCCGACGACCGGCTACTGGGGCCGTGCAATAGTGGCTCGACCTTTTGCCACCGACGCTGAAGAATTTACCGACGGAGGAGTTCGTCTTTCCTGACCAAGCTGAGTCTGCACGTCTGTCCATTTTTTTCGTGCTTACAGACAGCGGTTGTGATCATTCTTTGGCAGAGGCCATTTCCGGGTGGTGGCTGTTAGAGCGGCTGAGATATTCTGGTGCCTCCGATTCTTGTCCGCCGGTGGGGGATGCGAAAGGCGAGGAGTTGGCGGAGGCCCCTCCCCAAAGTTCCCGACATCGAATGCACTGTAAGATGATGGTGGAGAGGCAACGGTGTCTCCCCAGGACTTCAGCGGTGCCACTAGAAATCCTCGATGACGCGGCCTTGGATACGGAGTCGATTTAGATGGCGTTGCCATGGTATTGCATGGCAACCGGTTCCGAAGAGGCAGAAACCAACGGCGTTTCCCCTCCCAACACCGACCAAGAGTTGACGCTCCCCGTGGATGGTCGCCTGGCCTTGAGGAGTGTTTTGTACGGCAGGCTGGCTAATTTTGACCGGCTACCAGAGGTGGAGCAATTGTACGCCACACAAGGCCTGCTCCCCTTTGTCTGAGACTTTCGCCGCATGGAGACCGTCCCTGGTCTGGTGGCCAACATGTACTCCAACCTATCGAAGGTGGAGTCGCAACTCATCCTGGGCCTCCAGAGTGGGTCGGTGGAATTCTCTGATGCGCTCCTGTTCGAGGTGCTGGGCCTCTGCTTCACTAGCCTAGACATCATCTCCTCCCTACCGAGCCTCCCTTGGAGTATCGATGACATCAACGCGGTAGTTGCCGCGGAAGTTGACTCAAACTAGCAGGTCGTCAGGTCCTGGGACCTAAACCTCGTTGCCCACCTCGTCTCTTTTATCCTCAACAACATGATCCTCCCGAAGGGAGGACATTGGGATGAGATCAGCGTGGTGACCTATCTCGTGACTTTCGCGGTGATATTAGGTTGCCAGGTGAACTGGGCGATGGCAGTTCAGCACTAGATGCATGGCGTGGTCTACCTGGGCTGGCGGCCTCCCAGCCAGTTGCTATTCGGGGAGGCGATGGTCGAGCTAGCCAGCTTCCTACAAATTTCAACTGGCGGCTGGTAGAAGGTTCCACTCTACACTCGACCCATCACGTCAGTCGATCTGGGCCATTACAAGTGGCTCACCTCTAAGCGGACCAGCTCGTCGTCCAGTGGGCGATCGACCGGGCGCCGACCCACTACTTCTACTGCTACTTCACCAGGTTCAGCTATCGGTCTATCTGCCACGGAGTCGCTGCTTGGCGACTACTTGTGCACGGCGATGGAGCGACTCAATGCCCGAGACGACATCCTGGTGCAGATAATGAGCTGCAAGGAACGGTTGGTCGGCCTATTGGAGCAAATGGAGGCCTGAGAAGCCGCACGGGAGTGCTGGAGGTTTGAGTGTTGTAGGTTCAAGCCCTGGAGGGATAGCGACGAGGATTAGCCTCGTGTACCTGTCTGTCTCATGTCTGTACTTTAAACCATAAATAATATCAACTTTGCTTAACGAAATTTTTCGTATAGACTATTTCTTCAAAAATTTGTGTGTGTATGCGAGTGGGAGTGCCGGGTGGGAGTGATATGTAGAGAGCGTTCGTACCACGGTGGGAGTGCCGGGTGCCGGCATAAGCCGGGTTGTTAAGGCGGTTGTCGGTTGATGGTACCGGGCAACCGGCTATTCGCTCTCCCTATCAGTCGATCTTACCTCTGGGTACCTACGTTCAGCGAATGGCAACCGGCTAGTTTACCCGACGGCCCTTCATTCCCCCGTGTAACATTTCGTCTGGTGCTGATCCTTGCCGTGGCATCCAACTATCCGAGTTCGGTGATGCGTGGGTAAGCCTCCCTCGTTCCTGCATGGAACGGTTAGTGTTCTGGCGTGGGATGCATCGAGGTGCCGACCATCCCTAGGTAGCCATGATTGGTGGGCAGTGGCCAACTGATTTACTCGACAGCCCACTATTTTTCCATGTGACCTCTGGGACGAACTACCGACCCCAGGAGTGACACCAACTACATCCAGATTTCTACATCGAAAACCCAAGTGCCCATGTTGTTTAACTCCGATGGCACAAAGATGGAACAGGGTAAGTAATCCAGGTTCGTCCCTATCCCCATGGTCTTTGCTGATTCTGAGTGGTTACAAGATAACGACGGGAGATCACTTCTCCCCTCGAATGAGTATCTAACCTCCCATTCTTTACCTAGCCCGAGTGCCACTCGACAATGGGGGAGATCACAAACTTCGGCTCCCTCTCGGTAAGGTATTCCCCCTTTGTACACCAGCCACGACAATGTCAGGTTATTTTACCTGCCAACAACATGTGGGGAAGGCTAATAGCATTCTTTTATTCAGTTTTCTTATCTTCTATTTTGTAATAGAAAAGAACAAAAAAAAAAGAGAAGAAGAAAAGTCAGTGGCTAGAATCCTTCTTCAATAGAAAAAAAGAGAGAAACGAAAAAAGAAAAACAAAATAGAAAAAGAGAAAGAAAAAAAAAGAGAGAGAAAAAGGAAAAGAAAAAAAAAGAGAAAAAGAAAAGAAAAGAAAAAGTTACTTGTTGCTAAGTCCTGAAAGCATATGGAGTCCTATGTAAGGGAAGGGTAGATCTTAGGATTCTGCCATCTATTGGTAATCCAATACCCGGCTTGTCGCGATTGACCAAGTATCCCCTTCTTTCAGGGCTTGGCAACCCATCGAAGTCCGCCAATACAACCGGGTGCTGGAACCCATTTGCCAACACCCACTTCTCCCTTTTTCTCTTATCCTAGGGCTTGACATCCCAACTAAGTCGTCAACATTGGGCTTGGCATCCTGCTGAAAGTTGCTTCCACCCTCGGGTTCTGATGCCCACGTTTCCGGAACCCGCACAGCTCTATCTGCTACCTCTATGACCCCAGAGTGAACTCATGAGGAAGAATCAGCATAACTATGGGCAGAAGGACAGCTCTTGGATCTCTCCTCTTAACCCATTTTTGTCGCCTAAGGGTCACTTCCACAGGACAAGGGAACCAAGTTCCCCAAACTCACATGCATGAATGTCCAGTGGTCGTCTCTTGACGTGAGGTGAGCCACCTTTCATTCCCCTGCAGGTCCAGATAGCACAATTGAGTCGGAACAGCTACCTTGCACAAACTCCATCACGGGGCTTGTCTGAAAACCCCTATACAGAATCAACAAAATGAAATATCGGAAAAGGAGTCACCAAAAAAAAACGTCCCGACCTTTCCACACGACACGGCACAGATATTCATGGATAAGGGGAAGGAACAACACTCTTTCCCTACCTTTGGAAACTAACGTGTAATTGAGTGTGCAGGCAAATCAGTTGGTTGCCGGGTAAAACAACCGGCCACCGCCAACACCACCCAAGGATGTTCGACTCTTCAAACACAACCCAAGCCAGAACGTCGACAATTCCATGAAGAGACGAGGAAAGCTCAGGCAAGCCGAATCAATCAGAAAATACGACGAGATTTAATCACGTTAATCTCGCAAATCCGCTAATTGCACGGACCACGTAATCAAGCCGGAATCACGCTGCCTTCCATCTTCGGGTGCCCCCAAAGAAGGAAGGAAACCCCTTATAAAAAGGGCAGCCCCCCTACACCACGGAGCAAGCTCAAAATTGCTGGGAAGAGGATGGATTTTCGGAGAGAGAGGCTTGGATTTCCAGGAAGGAGAGGCTAAAGATTCCGGAACGGAGAGGCTTGAATTTGCAGAGCTAGGACTTCTGATCCCCGTCAACGACGACGCCCCCTACAGGTAGTCCCGACCGCATAACGCCTTCCCTGTGCAAGGGGACGACTGGGGGACGGAGCCGGATATCATTCCTTCGGAAACACGTCCAAAGGTACCGGGGGCCGCCCTCCTGGCCGGGTTAATCCACCTGGCCCGGTCGTGCTCAGTTTACGCGCGACCCTTCTGTCGGGTCTTTTTTACGTGGAAACTCAAAAGTTTCCCAACAAGCTTTGCAAGTTTTTATCCGATCCCCACATGTCCTTTTCACAATCCCGAAAAAATTCCCAGGATGACGTCGCCAACAAGGAAACCGGTGGTGGCCGTTCGGGTGTACAAACACGTACAACCCAATGGTGCCCGTTTCTTTCCCGGGAGGCATAAGTCTACCCTCTCGATGCCCTGGAAAGATTCCCGAGATGACGCTGCTGGCAAGGAAGCCGGTGGTGGCCGTTCGGGTGTACGAAACGTACAATCCGACGGTTTCCATTTTTTTTCTAAAAAATGTAAGCCGCCAGTAGGCCGATTCAAGGAACCGGCTGCCGCTTCCCCAAAACCCCCATGGGTGTAAAGGGATGGGGGAAGCAGCCGGCTAGCCGCCGACAGGCCGGTTCGAAGACCCGGGTGCCGCTTCCCCAAAACCCCCATGGGTGCAAAGGGATGGGGGAAGCAGCCAGCTAGCCATCGGCAGGCCGGTTCAAGGAACCGGCTGCCGCTTCCCCAAAACCCCCATGGGAGCAAAGGGATGGGGGAAGCAGCTAGCTAGCCACCGACAGGCCGGTTCAAGGAACTGGCTGTCGCTTCCCCAAAACCCCCATGGGTGCAAAGGGATGGGGGAAGCGGCCGGTTCAAGGAACCGGCTGCCGCTTCCCCAAAACCCCCATGGGTGCAAAAGGATGGGGGAAGCAGCCGGCTAGCCGCCGACAAGCCGGTACAAGGAACCGGCTGCCGCTTCCCCAAAACCCCCATGGGTGCAAAGGGATGGGGGAAGCAGCTGGCTAGCCACCGGTAGGCCGGTTCAAGGAACCGGCTGCCGCTTCCCCAAAACCCCCATGGGTGCAAAAGGATGGGGGAAGCAGCCGGCTAGCCGCCGACAAGCCGGTTCAAGGAACCGGTCGCCGCTTCCCCAAAACCCCCATGGGTGCAAAAAGAAGGGGGAAACAGCCGGCAAGCCGGCCAGCCGGCTTGCCGGTTCAAGGAACCGGCCCCCATTTCCCCAAATCCCAATGGGTACGTAGAAAGGGGGAAACAGCTGGCAAGCCGCTGGCTGGCCGGTTCAAGGAACCGGCCCCCGTTTCCCAAAGACCCCATGGCTGTGCAAATGGGTGGGGAAGGCAGCCAACCAGCCGCCAGTCAACCGGTACAAGTAGCCGGCTGCCGGCTCCCCAAAAAACCCATCCTTTTCTCCCCTATTCACCACCGGATCCAATATGGATCCCCGTTCCATTCAATTCCAATTTGTTTACTTGATTCTCGTTTATTTTCACCAAAAGGGATACGGTTATCCCTCTAAACACCCCGGAAAGTCTTCCAAGGTGAGGCCATACGTGGCCAGATTGAATATCATATTTTCCGTTTTAGAGTCGAAGAGAGGCCGAGAATGCCCGGGCTGTCTGGGGGTGCCTAACACCTTCCCCAACAATACCCTGAGCCCCGTATCCAGTTCTCTCATGTTACACGAGTTTACGTGAATCCCGTGGTTTTATCGTTTCGATGGTGGAAGGACACTTTCCCATCTGGTTTTCTTTGTTTTCTACCCAAAAATAAGGTGGCGACTCCGTTCAACGAGCCATCAACCGCACGTAGTGATGCGCTCACACAAACACCTTTCAATTCTCTGTACCTCGGTCCATCTACCGGCAGGGCCAGCAGAAACCCATGGGCTTCCGGGTGATAGCCGGATGAAAGAGAGGGTACAAATTTTTGGCGACTCCGCTGGGGAAACTCACTGCATTTTATCGATTAAGTAGCTCAAACTCTCGCTCGTATGACTCTTTCATAGTCAGTCTTTTATTTTTCCATTAGGATTTTTAACACACTCGTCGCATTTGCTAAGCGAAGTCGCTTTCAAATGCATTGAACTATATCACCCTTCTTTGGTATCCCTACAGATCTTTACAGACCTCTGCGGTTCTTCGGGCATCGTCTCTTCACGGACCTCTGCCCTACAGGTTCCGGACCCCGCTAGCTCCCCCTGTCCTGACTCGCTCACAAGCAAGAGCTATGGCCACCGGTTCCGCTACGACTTCCGGTTCATCCCCTTCCGTCACCGCGGCAACTTTTGTGCCGCTGTCCATGGTCTTCAGCCCGCCACCGCCCGTCGTCACTCGGACGAACTTCACCAGGCCCGTCATTGTTCCTACCGAAACCCCAGACCAACAAAGGGCACCTAATCTGTCCACCGCTGTAGCATTCGACAATGTCACAGGCCAGCTCCCACACGGAGCACCGACCCGTGCTACCAACCCCCTCGAACACTGAGGGCATAGGAGTGGCCAACACCTTCCTCCTGCCTCAACCGAGACATTTCGAGCAGACCCACCTGGCTCATCAGTTGGTGCGCTATCAACAACAAGGGATCGGTTCCATAATCCCCCCCAGGCCAACTATCCGTGTCCCGGAGAGGCCACATTCGAAAGAATACGATGTCGTCACTACTCCCATCGCCGACCAATTCGGCCCGCCTGGACCCTCCTGCACCTTCCAAAATCTCTATTTCTATCCCGAAGCAACACTCCCTCCCGATTTCAAAATGCCTGAACTGGTCAAATACAACGGGCACGGGGATCCTCGTGCGCACCTCCGGGCTTTCTGTGGAGACATGGCGGCACTACAACATGAGGAGAAGCTTTTCGTCCGGCTATTCCAGAAATCTCTCCAAGGACCTGCACTTTCCTGGTACATGTCCTTAGACCTAACAATGATCTACACCTAGGAACAGCTAGCGTACATGTTCCAGGAACAGTACACGTATAACTTGGACCTGGCACCAAAGTTGGAAGATCTCTGTTGCCTTTGCCAACGTGAGAATGAGCCGTTCAGCGGCTATATCGACAGGTGGCAGGCCCTGGAATCACAAATCCGAGAGAAACCTGCGGAAGAAGACTCTCTAGACATAATTGTGCAAGGTGCTCAACCATCACTGGCGGCCCTCTTATGCATTCAGTCGTACTCAACCTTCTCCCAGTTAATCAAAGCTGGTAGCCGCCTGGAAGGATTCTTGAAGTCAGGTAGGTTTTCGGCTCTCCCATTCGGAGCCGGCCCCGGAGGAAATGCACGTCCCCGACCACCAACCTTGGGTGATAACATGGGGAACAACTGTGGCCCCTGAAGGAACGACAATGGCCGTCCATCTCCCGTAACCGTTGTGGCGGCAACACCACCACCATACCAACCACAACAGGTGTACGCCCCGGCCCAAGAATACCATCCACCGGTAATCACTCCAGTTCAACAGCCGGTCTACACCACCTGAGCGGCCTCGAATCAACAACCTTGGAGGCCCAAGGCTCCACACCCGGTAGCCGCATCTGAGCCACCAGCCCGCCAACAGTGGCAGGTAACGTCCCTGATAACCTCTCAATAGGGAGGAGATCGCCCAGGCGTTAACCAACAATGCCCCGATCAACAACAGCGTGGGCCACGCCAGCCACCCCCGCAGCCGCAACAGCCGCACATCACAGAATACACGCCGCTTTCTAAACCACTAAGCCAGGTGTTCCATCGGGCCTAGGCACTACTCACGCTTCCCCCTATCAAGCCACCTCCAGCTACTCTTCCTTCCTGGTACAATTCGCAGCAATACTGCGAGTACCACAGGTCCGTCAGCCATGCAACGGACCATTGCCGGACGTTGAGAAAAGCTATTCAGAGGCTTATCAACTCGGGCACCATTGAGCTTCAACAGCCTCCCGTACCCCTAGAGCCGAGCCAACACACCTTCCCAAATCATACGGGCAACTCCCAGGTCAGTGTTATCTTCCTAGGTGCCCGAAAGAGGCACCCGCTCGAAGGGTTCCGGCCTACGTAGCCGGTTTCCTCCTATCCTACCAGGCACAGACAAGGGACAAGAAGATCCCTCCCTTTGGCACGGCCACTGGATGCAGGAACTCCCAAGCTAAACCTCGCCGACCTCATCCGGCCGGCCAACCATCCACTGACACTGGAGGAACTCCAACCATACTACCAACAACTTCGGACCTCCATCCTCACCATCAACGGCCACCGGAGAAGGAGGAAGTCTTCAAAACTTATGCCACAACAGGCGTCATCCTCACCCGTAGGAAAATTCTTCATTCGGGTGGCACCTACAGTTGCCACGTCAAAAGAACTGGTTGCCGCGTCAAGGGAGCCGGCCGCCGGGACGACCACATGGGCTCAGCCCAAGGTAATTCTTTACTCACCTGCTGCCCCAGTCAGGGCAGTCATCCCGAAAGCATCTTCGATCCCCAAAGCCTCAACCGCCGGCTTTACATCCACGACCGGCACTCCAGCCGACACGGCCTCTCCCACGGCTGCAACACTGGCGCCACTCCAAGCACACCTGGCAAAACAGCTGCTCACCAGGCCCTCCCCTCCGGCCTCGCTCACTTCTGAACAACATAAAGGCAAGGGAATAGAACAGCCGTCTGCATGCACGGCTATAACCAGGTCGGGCCAAGTGTATCAGCCACAGTCGCGCCCCGGTGGAACTCCAACCACAGCTGGATGAAAGAGAGGGAACAGTAGGACGAACTCCAACCAATAACCGACCACCAGCTACCGCTTCAGCAAGGCCGGCAACCGCCTCTTCAGCACCAGCCATCCAGTCACGATCACTCCTGGATCTGTCAATCCAACTGCAAGGGGTACGGGCTGACATCTCCCTATGGGATTTGCACTGATCCTCTACTGAGCACCGGGAAACTCTTCTCAAAGTGCTACAGATAGCCAAAGTAGACCAAGGTCTCGCTCCCGGGGCCATAGAAGGAATGGTAGCTATAGTAACAGTCCCCTCTTTCGTCTACTTCTCAGATTTAGACCTCTCACCGGCCGGGACCAACCACAACTTGTCTCTATACATTCGGGTGCAATACAAGGACCTCTGTATCCCAATGGTAATGATCGACGATGGATCCGGGCTAAACCTGTGCCCGCTACAAGTCCTGCACAAGCTGGGAATCAAAGAGCAAGACTTGCTCCCCACCAACCGGGTGATGAGAGGGTTCGACGGCACTCTGCACGAAGCCAAAGGTGAAGTCATCCTCCCCCTCGTCATCGGACCAGCCACCTTCAAAGTTCCTGTG
>JAMKPZ010005723.1:0-13304 GCA_024699675.1 Amphibolis antarctica | reverse complement strand
GTCCTTCGTTGAAATACTCTACGTGATATTTTACATGTAACGTATACAGATAACCTTTAATATTACATAAATTTTACTTTATTAAAATTAATTAATTAAACTTACAAGTAATATAAGAATTTTATGTAAAACTATTTTTCAGAAAAGAAAGCCCAGAGAACAAGTGTCACTGTAGGTTGGACAAGAGGTCCTACGTACCTTCTGATCAAATCGATGATCTTTCACACGTAGTTGGACCAACTTAGCAGCAGCTTGACTTGGAATTGGAATGAAGACAGGTTGGTGAGAGCACCCGGCTCCGCTAGCGTCTTCGGGTTTCCCGATTAGGGATGTAGCAGTAGCATGTTGTTGTTTTGTTTTTTATTCAGGTTCTCTCATGTGGTTATATTCAGCGTTTACCCAGCCCAGTAGAGAAGCCCATCAACTGACTTTTTCAAACATCACTGGAAACTCTACAGAAAGGTACACAGGCACGCAGTTGAGACATGTGTGGCTGTATCTCTTCTGTTCCTGACCTGATTCTTTCTCATGACATGTCTGATGTACGAGCACCATCCTACCTTTTTATATGGCCCTGCTGCCCCCCTCCCCCTCCCCTGCGCGTATAATTGCGTTGATTGGGTGAATTATGGAGGTTTCAAACAGTCTTTCACGATATATTTAACAATGCATTTCTCCTGTTTGGTCCATATACATATATACATACCAAATGAAAACCTATTGCAGAGGTGACTGCATGCCTATATATTATCCCCCAAATATCATAACATATTCGGGTAGAGAGACAGAGAGAAGGAATTTTATGGAAAATTTAATCACCATATATATCATCTGTATTTTTCCGGGGCTTGCTTTTTAACTGCAAAAAAGAAGATTGGAAGAGAATATAGGCGTTTTCCTTTCTTTCCCCCTTTTTATGCCGTGCAGAATCTTTTCAGGAGAAAGAAAGAAGAATAGTGGTTCTTATATTTCTCCCGCTATATATTATTAATTAATCCCCTCCCTCCCTCCCTCCTTGCCGAAGGAAAGATAATATCGATCTGCTGCCTTAATTAAAATCGTAATTTATACTAATACACTAGCTTAATATTCAAGGAGCTAGCTAGCTAGCCAGCCTTTCTTTCTTAAGGTAGTTATAATAACCAGTCAGCTGTTATTTGATTGGCTACTTTGAGTTGCTTCTCGGTTAGGTGTGACTTCAGTCCAAGCTTTGTGGAGAGTTTTTTTCCTTCGGCCTCTGTATTTAATTATCTGTTCTCTTTCGTTGTCGATTTTTCTTCGTTGTTTTACCATTATTAATTAATAAGCCACGCATTCATCTTCAACCACCCTTTAACTGGACTAGTTGTTTTCCGTTTGCTATAAGAACTTGTTTTTTCTCGTTTTTTTTATTATTAAAAAACCCATGCAGTTGTTCTACGGGTTAAAGCTTTTGGCTTTTGTTTGATTTCGGGCTCTTTTAACTTTTAAGGGAGGTTTATGCATGTTAGAAAGATTGGAAAATGAAATTTTTTTAAAAAATTGAATTTTCAGGTTTTTGTATATACAGGAAAATTTGGGAAAATTTTAAAATTTTCCATCACCACGAATTGGATTAGGAAAATTTTTATAGTACGTAGAAATTTTGTAAAATTATATTTAAAATATTAAAATATAAAAAAGTTAATTTTTTTTTAAAATTAATTTTTTAGAATTTATAGGAAGTGCACAAATAATTTTAAATTTTTTTTCATTTTTCGTTATATTTGTAATGTATACAAACAAACTTTTAAAATCATTTTAACATTATTATTACTGTATAAATTATAATATATAAATTTTTATTATTTAAATTATTATATAATTTTAACTTTATTTATAAAATCAACTTCAATTTTAATTTCATCTAATAACCCCTATAAGTTTTTTTAAAAAAAAGAAGAAAAAAAGAAGTTATCTCTGAACAGTAAATACATCCTTTGTGTGGGTGGGAACGATCGCGAGAGACGGCCACGTTTTATAAGTTTGTACTTGCTGTAGTGGAATATCTGTTTTTTCTTTTGAAGTTTAGATGTGTGTGAAAGAGTGGGAAAAAGTATAAAGTAAGAGGGAAGGGGGGATATTTAGGGATTTGGGAAGCAATGATGAAAAATCGGTCTTTGCCTCACTTTTCCTGCGTTCATTCTTTTCATACACGAAATGTTTTGTTTCCTTTGGGAGTTGTTGACGAACGAAAGTAACAAATCATGCGTACGAAGAACGAGAGAGAGAGACCCAACGTTTATCTCCTCGCTTTTCAAGATTTTCTGCTTGCGGTGCAGTGCATTATGTGGTAATGCATGCAGGCCTTGGTCAAGCTGGCATATGTGGCCACATTTCTTTTGTCCATGACCACGCCGGAGTGCCGCCAGAAAAGGCGTGATTTCCCGGAAATCCATGTGTGTACACATAAGAAACAAAAGAAGGTGCTCATGTGCGGAGGGGCACGACGGTGATGGGACTCGATCTCGTGCCCCTTCCCCAACAGTCTTTTGTAATTACCTGCCTCTTCTTAATAATATTCTATCTTTGTCTCCATTTTACTTACTCATTAATACTTTTACTTTTTAAAAGTACAAAGTTATATATATATATATATCACCATTGAAATGCTGACACATAGTTGTAAAAATCTGTTTAAACTTTAAGGTCTCATGTTCGAATCAAATAGAAAGGTCCTTGATTAATTGCATTAGAGCTTGCGGCTAGCTTAATTATGAAACCAGATTAAAGCTTCCTGGCAAGTATTCTCAAGGTTGAGACACATCAAAGGGCACTTCTGGTAGAGCAACTTTAACCATGAGAAGTAGAGCTACTTGAATTGTCCAGAAAAGTGAATCAGGTCTTGTACACGTCTTGTACTTTTCAGAATTATAAAAAAAGAAGAAGAAAAAGTTGTGGCTACAGAAGCTCACATACTACGAGCCCCCTTGTTGCAGCTAGCAGAGGGTGAAAGAAAGGAAGGAAGAAAAATAACTGATTTATATATGGTTGTGCATCGAACCGAGGTGGGCTTATATAATCAAATTATAGCGCGCCGAAACATTAGTTACCTTTTCTGATGGCTAGACTTGTGGTTATTAATTAGCACATAATAAAAACAATATATTAACATATCAGGGTCTGAGGTGAATGATCTGGTCTGGTGTAGTTCCGAGTACTGCATGTAATCTGACACAATTAATTAATTAAGACGGTGACTTCCAAGCTAATTAATAAGAATGCAGGTGAAAATGAAGTTTTAAAATCGTATGCGTCGTCCAACATTCTTCCACACTGAATGATTTTTAATTCCTTGCTGCTGCAGTTCACATGAAGTTGGCATGTGGTAACTAGTTACAGTGCAAAAGGTCATCGTTCGTATATATTTTGAGAAAGAAGGGCACAAGCGCTTGTCAACATATATATATATGCCCATTCATTGCAGTGCATCTAATCAGTTTCCCTTGTTTTTGGATACAAACCGATACCCAGAATCAGATAGACACAGATGGTTGCAATTAAACGAATTGATGTCACGGCTTTTTTCGGAATCGGTGGTAGTATGCTTTCTTGTTATTAGCGTCTTTCAAAAAGTATGCTGCCTTCGAGCAGGACCCAAAGTTGCAGCGAGTGAAAGAAACTAAACCAGCGGACAGAAAAGGCATATGGGCAGGAAATAAAAGACGAGGGTTTTATCAGCAAATAAAGGGGTTGGTGAAATGGGAAATGGTAGCTTGCTAGGTTACCTGGCTGGATTTAAGCACAAGTGCACTGTTGGTGAATGACATGAAAACAAACCCATATATCCTAATGCAAGGCAAGTAGACAGAGAGGGGCCTTTTTGTTTGGTGTTTCTAATTGTTTGTGTAATCAAGATGCCATATATGTAGGCATATATAATCTGTTTTTTGCTGTGGTTGAAGATGATTGTTTTCTTTCCTTTTTTTTTCCTGTTCTCTCTCGCGTTATTAATTTGAAGTATTGGTTTTTGTTTGTACCCATCTAATTAACAAGCCAGGTGTGGGAAACCGAATGCTTTGGATAGAAAGACCATGATAGATGAAATATTTGAAAACCATGAAGCCACCGTAGAGGCCGGCTTGCTCTTTCGGGTATATACTTTGGAAAGTAGGGACGAGGAAGAGAAGGCAAGCCCAATGCCTCTTCCAGGATTGGTGTGCCAGGGAATGAGTGGGGTTTGAGGGTTTCCATTCCTCGTGCACTCCCAAACACTGAAACACATCTGCAAAAAAAGGAGACATGCATAAAATTGAAGGTTGCAGGTGAATTTATTAAATAAAATTTTAACGTAATATTAAAGTTATTTTACGTACGTAAAATATTATATAAAATATTCTAACGAGAGACTCACAAGAATAAGAGCATATTGGAAAAAATAGTCTTATTGCCTAATTAATTTAGTGAAGTAAAATTTATATGATATTAGAATTAGTCCACACACATGACATGTAAGAAGTTATACAAAGAGTACTCCAATGAAGAGTTCACAAGAGCGAGGGTATGTTGAGAAAAATAGTTTTACATCAAAAATAATAAGTGAAATTGAAATCTTTATATCACTTGTAAATCCTTTTCCACTAACCAATTGATTTTAGTAAGGTAAAATCCATAGGGGTGTGGTTTTTTTTCCACCCAATTTTTAATTTCGAAATTTAAATACAATTACATAATTAATTAGTTAATCTATAGTGTAATCAAATGTGTATTAGACTCTTAATTTAACTTGGTTAAAATTATCCTTAGAAATTGGTTAATTTTAAGAAGACATGCATGTTGATGTTGAGTATTGCTTATCTAATTTAACTAAAAATTTCAGTATGTTTTTACGTCATGTAATTAATAATAATAAAATGTATATGATGTAGATTTTATCTTATTCAAATTAATTGGTCGGTAGAAAAGAACTTACGAATGGTACGAGGATATTAGTTCTATTCATTGATTTCAATGTACAACTATTTTTCACAATATACTTTCGAGTCTTTGACAAGAGTACCTTACAAATATCTTAGTGAATTAATTTTAACTCTGGAAAATGCTCTCTAGTAATATTATTAGAGTTACTTTTCCAATAGTATCCTAATTTAATAGTTCAGATTAAATTTGGATTATCTAAATTTTTCAATAATTTATCTAACCAACATAACTTTGATCTCCCACTTCATATATAGTGCAACTTTTACCACCCAATTGATATTCCTAAACTTGCACTTATAGAATACTATGTTCGATGATCTTAACGACAACCTCTTTACTTTTACCTTCATAGACTAAGAAGTTGTAAATATTCATGCTGAGATTTTCACAACACACTATTACTTCCTTAAATCTCTTATTAACTTATCTGTGTAGTATATATATGAAAAAATAACTTAAATTTAAACATCACTCACGAGAGTAACTCTCGTAGTGTCAATAGAGAATTAGCTCTCTTTTAACATTACATAAATTTTACTTTATTAAAAATAATTGATTAATAGAAAAGAGTTTATAAATATGTAATATAATAATTTTAATTATATTAATCAATTTCGATGTAAAACCAATTTTATCCGGTTCATTGCAAATGTGTGTGTACGCACACACATGTATATATGTTTAAAGTGGGAGTGCCTTTATTTATATCACCTCTCAGGCGCTCCTTCGCCCTTTTATATACAGATTCTCTGCTTTGGATTTAATTTTTTTTTTTTCCTGGTTTCTCCAACGTGAGAGAGCAAATGAAAGGAGGGAAGCCTCTCGTAAGGTTTGAAGAGTGGGCCCACATCCTTGGGTGGCTTTCTGAAAGCTCGTACAGGAGAAAAAGAGAGCAATTTTTTAGACGAAAGGGCGGTAGCGAGTAGCGAGTAGCGAGTAGAGAGTAGCGAGTGTGTGATTATCTACGTTTCATTTGTTGTCAGATTAGATCTTCCCACAAAAGCTTTTCTTTTCTTTTCTTTTTCTCTTCTTTCATGTCGAAGGAGATGGAGCTTACCACTACGATCATCTCCATCACACCATCATAAGCATTCCTTGAGCTGCAACTTTCCAAGGGAAAGCGCAAAAGACGCGCGTTTGCAGAAAGAAATGTTTAGCAGAGCCGGAAGTGGTAATGGAAAAGCAACAGCAACAGTGGGTGAGGCGCAACGTGAAATAAAAAGAGATGGAAGGGGATGAGTTCAAGATGTGAGTGAGTGAGTGGAAAACAAGGTGTCCTCTTCTTCCTCCTTTTCTTCTTCTTCCTCCTTTCTTTGTTTCAGCTCCTCCTCCTTCCCCTCCGATCCGGCGCGTGACCGGCCGCGTTGTTGTCGACGTCGAGCACGGCCAGTGCTGAGCTGGTAGTGGGCGGCGAGTGATGCGAACTGGAGGTTGCACGGTCCAGCAGACCCTCACCACAGAGGCCGCCTCTGTGCTGAAGCATTCCCTCGACCTTGCAAAGAGGAGAGGACATGCTCAGGTCACGCCACTCCACGTCGCGGCAACACTGCTGAGCTCCACCAGAGAAGCCGACGGTCTCTTCAGGAGGGCGTGTCTCAAGTCCCACCCTCTCCATCCCAACTCCCGCTCCCTCCACTGCAGAGCCCTCGAGCTTTGCTTCAACGTTGCCCTCAACAGACTCCCCACCATTCCGCCGCCTTCCTCCGGTCCCCTCATCCCTTCCCACCCTTCCCTCTCCAATGCTCTCGTCGCGGCACTCAAGAGAGCGCAGGCCCACCAGAGAAGGGGGTGCATTGAACAGCAGCAGCACCACCACCACCACCACCACCAACAGCAGCCGCTTTTGGCCATCAAGGTGGAGGTGGGGCAGCTCATAATCTCCATCTTGGATGACCCAAGTGTGAGCAGGGTGATGAGGGAGGCTGGATACTCCAGCACCTGCATCAAGAACAATCTAGAGGAGGACACCTCTTCCTCTTCCACCTCTACTCTGTCCCCCCCTGCTTTCTTTGACACCCTCAGGGGAAGCAGTTTCTGGAAGCCCCATCTGTTGAAATCATCCCTGCAACACAGCCCATCTCCTGTTCCGTCCCAGGTTCAGGAGGAAGACGTAAGGCTTGTTGTTGAGGTGTTGCTGGGGAAGAACAAGAAGAGAAGGAGCAACACGGTGGTTGTCGGCGACTCTGCTTCATGCACCGAGGGGCTTGTGGCGGAGCTCATGGGGAAGGTGGAGAAGGGTGACGTCCCCGAGGAGCTGAGGTCCGCCCAGTTCGTCAAGTTCCAACTCTCCGCCCTTCAGCTCAAGTTCATGTCAAGCACCGACCTCGACGCCAAACTCTGCGATCTTAGGAGGAAGGTCGGTTGTCTAACATCAGAGAGAAGAAGTGTCATCGTCTACTTGGGTGACATCAAATGGGCAGTCGACAACGAAGAAGAAGGAGAAGAAGGAGAAGAAGAAGAAGAAGAAGAAGAGGAGGAAGGGGAGGCGGGGGGTGGTTGGTACGGATCGGCGAAACACGCGGTGTCAGAGCTGGGCAGACTGCAACGTGAGTGGAGGCATTGGCACGGTTGCAGCGCAAGCAGCAGCAGAGTGTGGATGATGGCAACTGCAAGTTACCAGACATACATGAGGTGCCAAACCAAGAAACAAGCATCTCTTGAAGTGGAATGGGGCCTTCAAGCCGTGGCTGTTCCCTCGGGTGGACTTGCACTCAGCCTCCACGTTCCCAGGTGAAATCCTTCGGCCCCGCAACAACTGCATCTCTCCCCTGTCTCTTGCTGTACTTGGAAAATGCACCCTCTGTCCACACTCTCACCATTATTTCCACTTTCACTTACTCGTTTGCATTAAAAATACCGTCATTTTCATCTTTCCCCTTTGTGATCGTGGTACCAAGTTTCTGCGTTTTCCACTCTCGGGAGCCAGCAGCATCTTCTTTTCCTTGTATTCATTCCCGTAATTACTATTATTACCCGTCTCTGCATGTCCATCTGCTTACGTACATCTTCATAAAAGCCACCGTATTTTATTATAAGTCGATGTTAGTATAAATGTTACAAATAAATTAGATTTATTAGATAATTTTTTTTTACTAATTATTAATTAATTTTAAATTAAAATTTTAACATAATATCAGCTACATTCACCTGTACACCTATGAGTATAAAAAAATATAATTTAAAAAGCTACAAGTAACATGAATAAGTGATGCCGGCACTGCCAAAGTAACATATGCATGCCGTACAAGTAACATTCACCTGTACACCTATAAGTAACTTTTACAGAATAACATGAATTTTTAATTGATGTCGTATGGCGCAAGCTTGGTTGAACCGTATTATACGGTCATGAAGATCACTGCCATGCATATGCATGCCATCAGTGTAGAAATTAATTAACACGATTAAGGAAAAAAGCGAAATAGCTTTTCACAGTGGTCTGCTTCCTTTCGTCTTCTCCAGCAGTGGTATGGATTCTGGGTTGACAACATCGCACCCAAACCCTTTCCAGACGTGGGAATCAAAGCATTTCTGCCAAAAAGACGGGCATGTTAAGCTCATGTGCTGTGCAGAGTGCACTGCAAACTTTGAAAGAGAATCTACAGCTCTCGGGTCGGGATATAACAAAGAATCTGACAGGAGTGCTTCGGCTGACTTGCCCGTCTGGCTTCAACCCCGTAAGCACCATAATCATCATCGTCAACAGGTAGATCGATTTAATCAGCCATGTTTGCGATAGATAAATGATGCTTTTAATTATATATGCTGTACGAAGTTTTGTTTATTTCAGCACCGGTTGATGTATCTCAGGACTTGTTGATGGAAGAACTGCGACACAAATGGAGTAGTTTATGTCAGAGGCTCCATCACAGTAGGCATAATCAGATGCAGGCATCCACTCACTCATTCCCATGCTTTGGCAGCGACAACTACGGCTATGGTTCTTTGCATCCTTTGCTGTGCTCCAACTCTCCACAATTTAAACGTACCAGCTTCTTTCCAGATTTGAATTCCTTTGCAACCACGGCTAGACCTGGAATATCTGATTTACTGAGCAAATCCAGAGACGTAGATGCAGAAGCACCGGTGCGGCAGGAGCGGAAAGTGTTGTCAAGGCAGCGGACACCAGATGTCTTGGGTATGCAACACACGAACGATAACCTGCAGGTTGTGAGAACTACGCTAGCATTGGGCTGCACTTCCTTTTCGGAATCTGCAATATTGCTGAAGGACCGCCGAGAAGGGTTGAAAATGGATAAACAAGAATTGCACAGGCGATTGGTTGAAAACATCCACTGGCAATCTGAAGCAGTTCGTGCAATTACCAATTCGTTGCTCGATGAAAAAGTGACTGGAAGAGGGGCGTGGTTGATGCTGAAAGGAAATGACTGGGTCGGAAAAAGAAGATTGGCAATGGTGGTTGCAGATTGTGCCTGTGGGTCTGTCAATAATCTTGTCTACATAAATGCAGCCATGGCAAACGTCAAGGTCCTCATGGGCGCCTTGCAAGAGGATGCAGGCTGTGTGGTGATGATCGAGGCGATCGATCGAGCAGATGCTAAATTTTTGAAATTTCTTTCCGATGGTTTTGAGACAGGGAGATTTCAAGATGACACAAGTGGAAGAGCGGTAAGTTCTGCCAATGCCATCTTTGTTTTGGCTTCAACACCCAGTCATGCCGGAAGAAACCCGGATTCTGTAATTGAAATGAGACTACAAACAGAGAGCATGGAAGTCGTCGACGTTGCGGCCAAAGAACTCAAGAGAAAAGCAGAGCCAATGACTGTGAGCAGACCGAAGAATCAGAGGAAAGCTGGGAACAATCTCGATTTAAACATCAAAGCTCGGGACCCAGAAAGTGAGGAAGACAAAGAGGAGGAGGAAAACACCCCTAGTGATCTAACCCATGAAATGGAGACCACAGAAATCTCCTCCCTGGGTAATTTCCTCTGTTCGAATGGAGTGTGCCTTGTGCTGGACTTGGGCCCGGAACATTTGACTCGCATGTCGGCGTCCTTCCTGTCTAGGATCAATCAAGCCTTCGATGAGGTGCGGTGCAGTGATGAGGAGGAATGTGGATGTTTCTCCATTGATGGAGGAGTGTTGGAAGAGCTTGTGGCTGGATCAGGTTTCTTCTTGGAGAACATGTTTGATAAATGGCTGAAGGAGGTTCTCCAACCATGCCTGAAAGCAGTTAAAAAGGGTGGGAAGCTGAGGTTGTGCCTGGTGGAAGGCAGAGCGGACAATAGCTTGGGACTCGTGGGTTCTTGTCTTCCCAGCAAAATCCAAGTGAACTAAGAGTCACTTCCGTCACTTTTCTTTTTCTATGTATAAAATCGATCAGACCATCACTAATATGTTCTTATTTCTGAATTTTGTCTGGTTGGCATTCTTTCAAAAGTAGATGGTGTTGTAGGCATCAACGATGCCGGTGAAATTTTGATTTGGGTTTTAATAGTCTCTAAGCTAAGGAGAAGAGACTTATGTAGCCGGTAAGACCCATGTTAATCACCAGTGGTGGGGTTTTGAACTTTTTATATATATGCAGTGGTGGAAGAGTAGACGACAAGGCGGGTGCAGCTCCACAGTCTACAGAATCCATCTTTTGGGCTTTGACTCCCTTCGGATAATAAGAATGTTCGGCTAAGCTAGCTTTGAAAAAGTCCGTGTCCGTTACACAATATTGGGTGGGAAAAATCTCAAGAGACCTACTGTTGAAGTTTATTTTGTTGTTCTCTTGATTATTGTTGTGTAATGACATTGTACCTTTACTGTTCCTTTCCTATTTAAGCATTTGCTTCCATCTGCCGACACCGCGGGTTATGGGGGAGCCTGTGGGGGGCTTGCACATCTTCCGTGCTTTCTTCCTACATGGTATTAGCCTTCCTTCAATCCTTCCCATGGCTTCCGATGACACTCGTCCTCCTTCTTCGCCTCCGGCTCCCGCCGATCCACCACCCTCCCTTCCACTATCATTTAATCTGGCTACTCATTTTCCCAACCCTATGGACAAATCGTCCTACCTGGCCTGTCGGCGACAGTTCCTTACTCTTCTCCGCCTCCATCGCCTTCAGGACATTCTTTCACCTCCTCCTACTAATCCCGTCAATGTTGATACCGATCAGCTTGTCTTTAGCTGGATAACTGCTACTGTTTCTACTATTGTTCAAAACTTGTTGTTTTCTTGTATAATTGCTTTTGAGGCCTAGACTCTTCAGAAACGCTACTTGTCTCCTAGTTCGAGGATCCATATCTGCACTCTTCTGGATGCTCTTCATACTCTTCAGTAAACCCCAGACATCAGTATATTGGACTACCTTCTTAAAGCCAAATCCTTTGCCGACATGCTTCGATCTGCTGGTTCTAAGGTTTCTAACACTAAATTTGTTTCTTATGTGTACGTGGCCTGGGTGTTGAGTATCAATCATTCATTATTACGTTCGCCCATCTCCATAGTTCCTTGTCTTTTGATGATTTGTACAATCTTCTTCTTCAAGAGGAACCTTTGTACAAACAGTTTCACCCCTCTTCATCCACCACCTTCGTTGCTTTTCAAGTCTCTCGTACTTCTACCATTTCCCAATCTCAGAGGCTTCCTTGAGGTGGTCGTGGACGTGGTCGTGGTCGTGGCCATGGTTTTCGTCCACCTTATTCTTATCAACCACCACCTCCGCAATCCTTTAACCACCCACTACTTCTTCCCACACCGGCGACAGTCAATACTACTGTGTCTTGTCAAATTTGTAATCAGTTTGGCCATACCGCAGGCACTTGCTATGATCGCACCAACTTTGCTTGAGCTACTCAGAACTTAGTCGACAATTTGTCCACTACGTCTATTAACGAACCAACTGAAACTTGGCATTTCGATTCCGGTGCCTCCCAACACACGGCTTCGTCTACTACATCAATGACAGATTTTCAGCCGTATACAAATACAACATCTGTTTTTGTGAGTAATGGTCAACAACTTCCAATTTCTCACATTGTCCATCGTCACCTCTCCACACCTCTTGGATCTCTTCATCTTCGACCAGTTCTCTATGTGCCTCGTTTTTCTACAAATTTAATATATATTCAACAGTATGCGTCTGATAACAATTACTCCTTCCTTTTGGACGCTCACGGTTTCATCGTTAAGGACAAAGCCACCAGTTGGACCAAGCTTCGTGGCTGTAGTACGAACAGGGTTTACAAGATCAACACCAACGCGACCTATCGTGCGTTGTTTATAGCTCTTACTGTTGATTGTACTGTTGCAACAGTTTGACATACTCGCTTGGGGCATCCGCATTTTACTATTCTTCGTTCCTTGGTGTCCGGTAGTGATCTTCGCACACAGTCGTTGTCAAAGCTTTAACACTCCCACTATCAATTTTGTGCAACTGCCAAAGCTTCCCAGCTTCCTTTTGCCAACCGACAATGTCGATTGTCTACTCCCTTTAATCTCCTTTTTGCTGATGTTTGGGGACCGTCACCTCTAACCTTGTTGCGAGGATTTTGATTTTATCTATCTATTGTAGATGATTACTCCCGTTATTGTTGGCTATTTCCTTTAGAACGTAAATCAGATGTTTCACATTATATTCCTATATTTGTGAAGTTTGTGGAAACTCAATTTTTAGTTCATGTTAAAGCTTTTTAGACAAACTGTGGTGAATTTTGTAACACTATCCTTACCCATTTTTTCCATCAGTGTAGTATTTTGCATTGTCAAACATACCCTTATACCTCCCAATAAGTTGATGTCGTCCAACACAAGCACCGTCATTTGGCTAATGTTGCTCGATGTCTTTTGCTCCAAGCTCACCTTCCCAAGACATTTTGGGTATTTGCCTTTCTCATCGCGACATTATTGATCAACCGGCTTCTGTCTGCTACCTTACAACATTGATCACCTTTTTAGCTGTTATATCATCACAAACTAGATTATTCTAGGTTGAGAAGCTTCAGGTGTCTTTAGCCTACTGCCATCATTGACAAACTCGATCCACAAGCCCTTTTGTTTGCTACCTTACTCTCGTTTTTATCCGCTTTAACCATTAGCATTTTGAATTCTCATCACACAGTTATTGACAAGACATCATTCCCTAGACTGACACCATTGTCCACACCATCCAAATTTTTTTCATGTTGTGAGTTGTACCTGGGTCGAACCCTCAGGTATTTTGTGCTATGCTGACATGACATAAAATTTTTTTCAAGTTGTGAGTCGTGCCTAAGCCAAACCCCCAAGTATTTCATGTCCTACTGACCCAACACGAGACTACGAGGTGGGTTGTGGGGGGGGGGGGGGGACGGTCATCAAGTTGCGGGAGGGGGGGAAACAGTCGCTGGGTTGCGGGGGGGGGGGGGGGGGACCAGTC
>JAMKPZ010005722.1:0-13049 GCA_024699675.1 Amphibolis antarctica | reverse complement strand
GGTGAGCAGCATAGTCCACTTTCTATTCTTCTGTATAGTAAACCAGTCAAAATAATTTCTCCATGTTGTGCACCCATTCGCATGCATGTAACGGATCCTAGGTTTCACCCACAAAGGTGGGAGGGGATAGTTGCAGAAATTCCGTGTTTGCCAATGCTCCTCGTAGGCAAGTAGGTTCATGCCTCAAACTCTAGGCCACCTGTTCAACAAACTACTCATATTCTAGGGCCCCTTCCTTAAGGTACATGATATTCTGACCTAAACTAGATGAACCTTCAGGTTCCTTGTTCATATCTTTCTTGCATTATAATTCCACTTCATTGCTTTTGATGGCATTTGCCAAAAAAATTTCTTTTACTTTTAACTTCTATATTCCTTCACCTTTCTCTTCAAACAAAACATGGCTCTTGGTACGAAGCCAAGTACACTAGTCGGAATCCATGGCACTGCAACCTGCGCCCTACCCCAAATATGGGTCTTCCCAGTCGGACCATCCCACTGGTTTTCTTGGTGACAACCAGCCAGCATCCATCGACGGTTCAACCATCCTTACTCTTCATCGATCAACAAAGCCTAGTTGATCTTAGTTCTTTTTTTTCTAAATCAATGTTACCACCTCCATCCTCTTATAATGGTACTATGAAAATTGATTCATTCAACTTGATTTTTCCCTATCATCAACGGATGGGTGGAGAAAAAATCTTACCTAGAGTGTACAATCCATGCCCTCCTCTTCTTGCCACCAAAAGTCCTTCCTTGGCCTCACTCTTCACCTAGCCAAGGACTTGAATCTCAGAAATCTACTCTCTAAACTTCAGCCTCTAAAATGAGCTCACCTTGTCGTGCGCTGGCCCCAACGATCCCCATGCACCCTGGGTCGTCTCTGTGTAGGCAGAAAATAGGGCTCATCAACTTCCACCCAAATCTTCTCTCTCACAGTTGTGTATTTTTACAACATAATTCATCTTTCTTTAATCAGTGATCTATGCTGTCATAATCCAGAAAACAATGCAACAATTATTTTTCTATATATTCTAATCACAGAAATCATGTTGTAATGCCTTTAAATGCATTCTAAACACAAGTGAAACTTGTTACATCGAATTTACCTTTCTTTGATCAAGGATCTATGCTGTGGGCATGCAGGAAACAACCTGTAATTTCTGCACCTAAAACCATTCATGAATGGAAGCAAAGCCTAGCTAAAGTTCCATACTAATCACAAGACTATTATTTACAGGATGGAATATTTAAGAATTGTAGAACTTTCTCAAATCAAATGCCTCTAGTAACACAATTTCGATTGCAGGTTAAAGTTCAGATTTAATTCATGTGATTTCTGTAGAGCATAATATTTTATCATAACACTTCTTTAACCAATTTCCTGCCTAAATCATTCATATTATACCTCCTCATTAAAGCATGATAATATAGCACTTCATTAGAGAAAAATTGAACTACAATAGACAAAATAAAATCTGCACACATTCAGCCTACATCAACAAACATTCCCATGGGAAAAAACAATTAATTTCAGATATTTTAATGAACATCAAGTAACATAAAACCATTCACAAATGTTTTTCCCATAAACTAAGCTACTCCTAACCACATCTGCCTAAT
Organism: Amphibolis antarctica; assembly: GCA_024699675.1. Taxonomy (NCBI): domain Eukaryota; kingdom Viridiplantae; phylum Streptophyta; class Magnoliopsida; order Alismatales; family Cymodoceaceae; genus Amphibolis; species Amphibolis antarctica. The sequence goes on along the minus strand of JAMKPZ010005722.1, from coordinate 11,426 downwards.
GTAAACTGGTTCCAGCTGGAAAAGTATATGAACTAACTGAAATCTAATTGAGATGAATATCAAATATCTACATATGGTCCTGAATCATTGCTGCTTGAATTCTGTTGTAACTCTTTAGGGAAATCACATTAACAATTTGGATTAACACTTGCAGTTTTACTCACGGCAACAAAACATTATCCCTGTAACTAAACTTAAAAGTGAAACAAGAAAGTTTCTTTAACTGAACTTAAAGGAAGCATAGATTGATTCAAAACGGAAACAAAGAAAATAAAGCAAAGCAGGAATGTTATTCCCGACTCTGTTCAAGTCCGTCAAATGCGAAAAAACTTGAATTAAATTTATGGAGTGCGATGCGTACCTGGAATAGTGCCGATTGCGTGATGATCGTCTGCCCATGAATGTCAATCAATTTCCAATGAACTTTGATCGTCTGAATCCACGGATTGCAGATGACGATCCTCGTTCGGTCGGAGATGTGCGCATTGATGGAGCGGCAGACGGCAGTACCTGAACCTCGGAGCGACAGTTGATCGTCGCTCGGAGCTTCCGAAGTGATGACGTCTGCGTTCGTCCTTCGTGCAACGATCAGACAATTGATCGCCGGAATCGAGCTCCTATCGATCGTCAGGAGCAGTGGCTAGCGAATGGAGGCGTGCGTGCAGAGCGCTTCAAGGACCGACGATCGTCGACGAAAGAAAATCTCCACACTCGAGCGTACCGTAGATGTCAAGATTTGTAGTTTTTCTTTTTGTTTACGCATAATTGAAAAAAGTCACACGCATTAAGTATTACACGTTTATCGCATAAATTAGATAAAATTAAATACTCTCAAATTTAATTTTTTTCAATGACATAAACTCTCTCGTAAAATTAAAATAACAAATGTTGCTAAATTACATTCCTATATTAGAAATTGCATAGCGTAAATTGAACTTAATAACCACTACTCACCTTGTTTTAATGAACATACGGATCCTAACAAGTGCTGTACAGAAATTTTGTAAAAATGTCTTTGCAAAATCACCTTTTGTGTGGATCATAAAACCCAACATACACTGATGCAATGTGAATGAGACCAACCACAGACGACTTCATGATTCCAAACAAAAACATCACCATTACCAAAAATTTAAAAGAAAAGTAATGTAACCAATGATTATGGAAGTAACGAGGAGATTAGTACAACGATTGGCCATTGGTGCTGGTCCAGACCATAGAACTTGAAACTACCCAGGTCGTCTGGGTCTCTCTGCAACGAAAGGGACCAGCATTAACACAACCAAGAAAGTTAAAGCCTGCAAATCGGAGTTGGTTAAAACCGATCCCCCAGATCGTTTTTAAGAAATAAAATACATCCTGCAAAGCGGAGTCCCACACTGATATAGAACGAAGAAGCAAGGATTGGGCGTTTCAGTACACATGCATTTGGCATCTTCCATGTCGAGCACAAAAGACCTGGCATTTGTTGCAATCGTAAAAATAGGGAAGATGACTGCAGAATTCAATATTTGCACTCCAGCAACAACCCACTCGTCACCGTCGAAGAGCTGCGCTCTAAGACCCAACGGCAGATAAATAATTTGCACCCAGCAAGACGAAGGTAGAAGCACTAGTAACCCCAACCCCTCCCACGGCCTCTCCATCCTCTACTTCTTCCACCACTCCCACCACGAGATAAACCTTCAAAAGCTCGATTGACTAGCTGGTTTTGCTGAAAGCCATCACCACGCCCTCTTTTGGCTGGTGGAGCCACACCAGATCCATTAGAAGTGGCCGCAGCCCGCTTCCCTCTGTAACGTGGTAATTAAGGATAAAGCAAAATGCCAAAAATAATGAAGATAGAGAATTAATTCAATTTTTGGTTTGTTTTACCCTGCTGCGATGGCTTTTGGATTCACTGTGGGCTTTGTTTCCTTCCACGACAATTGGATTTTATCATCATCAATGAATAAAGGAGTTTTTAAATGCAAAGGCTGTTGATGTAGAGGCCGTCAGTTGACACGCAGGTGACTGATTCATGTGGCTAACAGAAGCACGAGAAAAAGTATCCTACCTGTGTCATTGACAATATATTGTTACATATCCGAAGTGCAGTCGTGGCATTCTGCTTCTCTCTTCTCTGCAGCAGATTTATGGATGTCAATATTGGTAGCCCAAAGAGAATTATTTTTAAGCAGAAGATTCAGTTTTGAAACTTACAGTCTCTTCTTTGGCATCTTCAGTCTTAGCGGCAGCAATTGCCTTGTTATGTTCTGCAAGCCCTTGAGTTAGTCTTTTCAATTTAACCCTGACTATTTCGTCACAGCACTTTAACCTGCGTCCAAGAAACAAGTGAAATGTAAATCACCTTTTGATGCACAGCCAAGCATGAAAAATGTGCGACTCATTATGGATAAAATAGTAAATGATATTCAAGAACTGAATTGAACAATTAACTAACAGAGGTGAAAGACGTAGTTGAAAGATTAATCACTAAATTGGCATTTCTAGGTGCAAAGCATGGGCTAAAACACAAATAACAATGAGAAGAGCATTTCATCTGTCTCTATGTTCATTTGCAAAAACGCTCGATGGTCCAAAAGACTCTTATACTGTAGTTCATCTATCAACCCATTGTAGAAGCAAATCAAATGTAAAACCAAGTTAAATGATAAAATTCAATATGATTTCACAGATAACAAATAAAACAATAATTAATGCCTTAATTAATTTACCTTTCCTTACAAATGTATCAATAGGCCATCTAATCTCTTATTTTGTCCTCAAATGGTGCAACACCTACTTTATTTTGAATGAAATCATTTTTCAATTTACCTCTTGTTGTATTACTATTCATCCATCTTAACATTCACATTTCTACTTGACTAACTTTATCCACATGTTCATGTTTAGCAGTCCAACAATCTATAATAAAATAGAGTCAAATAAATCGATGTTCTGTAGAATTTGGCTTTTAATTTAAAAGATAGTCTTTTATCACATAATATTTTAGATACATTTCTCTTCCTCATCCAACCTACTTTACATATCTATTTGATCTATATTTTTTGAACGCTAAAGTATCTCTTCATAATTCTAAACTAGAATTAATTCCTACCTTACTTTCATTAGTTAAAACTATATCATCAACAAATAACATACACCAAAATATTTATTCTTGAATTTCCGTAGCTATTTCGTCCATAACCAATACAAATAGATATTGACTTAAAGAGAAGCATTGGCTAGAAATTCCCTAGTTTTGCCTCTATAGTTTTAATACTAGTAATTACTCTTTCATACATGTCCTTTATAATATCAATATATTCTTTAAATACTCTTTTCTTTCCAATACCCACCATAACAAATTTCTAAGTACTCTATCATAAACTTTTTCTAAATCAATGAAAACCACATGAAGGTCCTTTTTCTTAACTCTAAAATTTTCTATTAATTGTTAAGCAAATGAATAGTTTCAATTGTTGAACTACCCAATATAAACCCAAATAGAAATGGAAAAAATTTTACAAAAAACGTTTTAACTTTGTTAACAAATAAATAGTCTATGATCCCAACCACACCCTTATCATTGGAGAATGAAAATAACAGATTACCTTTCAGTGAAGTCCTTGTAATTTTCTGAAAAGTCCTCTCCTAGTCTATCTGATGGTTGGCCAGTTACAATCTTATAGCCACAAAGACTATTCGTACAGTTTGGAGTCTGGGATCAAGACAGACAGAACACTTACAACGAATTAGCATGAGCAATCGAGCATAATAACAAAGAGAAGGATGAATTCACCAAGATAATGGGCATCTAATAAGCCGGCGGTAATGGGATATGGCCTTCTCTTAAATGGAGAGCCTCCCTGAGTGGAGCTGGGAACAGCTGAATAGCTGGCAACGTCCCAGAAATGCATGGTTCCCACTAGTTTACCCAACCACCCATGCAAAATCAGAAGTGAAATTTTCTGAATAAGAATACGGGAAAAAAGGCATTACCTTACGAGACAAGTTGTGAAAGACATATAGTAAACATTCAACATATGTAAAATTCATTTCCTCTCCCAATTTTCTCCTTGGCATGTAATTCTGCCCAAGACGATAAGCAAAATTATGTTAGGAGAGCAATGATCCGAGAAAATATTGAAGGAAAATTAATTACAAAAGGAAAAAGAACTTGTTGACAAATTACTCAGAAAAAAGAAACTCAAACAAATTATATTTGTGCCATTAAGAAGCAAACAATTCTGGTCACACATTTAACTGAGATTCATATGCACTTTTTAAAGATGCATTAGTAGTTGTATGAAACTTATTTATGAAGAATTCACGTATAGGGGTGGTTTTTTGCATAAGGGGATTTGTACATTTAGAAATGGTGTAAAATAATAGGAAACGATGAAAATTTTGAACTATTATTTCTCACCATTTCACGTTATTTCCAAAAGCACAAACCCCCTATATATGCAAAGCTGGGAAAACATCCCCCATACATATTTTGTTATCATAAAATAATTGCTTTTCTTCTTTGCATAATCTCACTGCATCTACTTTTTGAATATGCAACTACCAAAATAAACGAGTACATGAAATATTTTTTATTGTTAAATAATTCTACTTTTTTAAACATTTTTTTCCTTTTTTCTCTTTTTTAAATGTATTTCTTTTTTCCTTTTTTCTTTTTTTCTTTTCTTTTTTCTTCCTCTCTGCAAGCATAACCATCTTCTTCCTCAAGCTTCCAGTGACACCCCCTTCTTTACTGTCACTGAGCAAGCAACACTGCACCCCTTCTTCACTGTCACAGACCAAGCAACACTGCACCCCTTCTTCACTGTCACAGACCAAGCAACACTGCACCCCTTCTTCACTGTCACAGACCAAGCAACACTGCACCCCTTCTTCTCATTTCCTTCCGTTGTGCCCCTACTATTACCATGGCCGCCGCCCTTCCTCTTCACTCCTCTTCTTCACCATGGCTAAGGGTTGCAGTATGGGGGTGGCAAACTCTAACAGTCATCTGATCTGGAAGGGGGTCACTCACCCAAGAGGTGCCTAGAGAGGTGGGAGACCATCGACAGGAGCAAAGGAAGATCGCAGGTAGTCACAAACCCCTCCTAAATCACTAGCAATGACTTTGGAAAATATACACAACTTGTAGTCTCACATACTGAGAGAAAAAGACAAGCTACTATGTATTTCATCTTGATTTCCAGAATTAGCATAAAAACTAAATACTTTGTATTTCTCAAGCAGTGTTTTTATATCTTTTTTGAGACATGACAACCATCAGAAAAGTTCATTGGTTAATTAAATTAAAGTCAAACTGCTTTAACATTGGCAATCATGACCAAGCTAAAGAATACCAGTCTGTCAACATTTGTTTTCCCAATTTGTCAAAAGAGGATCTAACATTAGAGCTTGTTTGGTGATTATTTATGGGTTGGGAAAAAAACATTAAATTTCCAGCGATTATTGAGATATATATGACTTCAAATATCATAAGCAAAATCAGTAATCTTGCAGACCTAGTACCTTTAGCAACTGAACAACAGAAGGAAGAAGTTGACGTGAATCCTGAGCTGTTGAGTATGGTGAAGTACCAGCAAGAGTCCGAAGCAAATCCAGCTTCCTCTCCTCTGGTAGCTGGGACCAGGTATTGTAAGAACATCAGCACTTGAAGGAAAGCAGTGTAGAAATAATTAATAAACAACGTAATGCAATGAACTACTAGCATTACCTTATCAAAGACAGGTAATAAATGTTTGTTGAAGTAATTTAGAAACTTGCTGCTTGATGCTCCTCTCTGAAAAGAGAAAATGATGTCTATACGTTGAAAGAGATGATAATGACAAAATAACCATAGTTCTAGACAAAATACTGGAAAAAATTGAATTTATTGTATGCTTTTACCTTAAAATATGGAATAGCCATAAACAAACAAGATATCAGTCGGTCAATGTGATCAATATCCAATACCTGCAATTCGAAAAAAAATCATTTAATTTTCAAAGAAGAATCACTTTTTATCATCACCAAAAAATTTGGCAGAGTAATGTCCCAAATAAAAGAGAGACAAAGTATTTTTCTTAATGGTGAGTTCCTAGTTGCAACATTAGCTGAGATACTTTTCTAAGCATCCATTGGTGAAGATATACACTAACTAAACCAATAGTGGACAGTACAAGTGGTCTTTCACTATACACTTCAAGGAAAGACAATCTAGGTTTGAACTCAGGCAAAACATTAACACTACTAAAAAAGGTATATGTCAATTACCTTCAATTTCCTGGGAAACACTTTGTTTTTGGACAAATTTCAAATTATGAAATTACTTTTTTGCTAGAGCAGATTAGAGAATTAGCCCATATCAAAAGAAAGACATGGGCAAAGGACAAGAATCCTACCCACCACGACAAAGATGATTTAAGGTATTGGTTGTTATTCCAAAGAAAACTGACATGTTCTGGACCATTATCAGCAAAGGGCACTGATCATAATTATAGTCATTATTGTTGAAGGTTTAAAGCCTTATTCCATGTCCCTATCATGTTAAAAATATAGAATATAATGATTTTAATGGTAAACTCACAACAATGAAAATCTAGTGGAAGACATTGGTTGTAAGAAGCAGGACTACGGTGAAGTTTGCTAATAATAGTAATCAAAGACACGAGAGAAAAATGATGGATGCTGGAGTTGTGAAATGGAAATATCTTACATTAAATTGAGCATCAAGATCTGCCTGTCCTTCAATAATTTCAATGAGCTCTTGAATACGCTCTGCAGGAGCAATCCCCCCAAATAAGCTCAAACTTGAGAGGAAGTCCATGAACATCTTGAATTCTGCTCCAGTTACATCTTGCAAACTCTGGTAAAAAATGAAGTCCGATTGTTATAAAAATAACCAGATGTTAAATTATTATCACAATATATGAACAAAATATTATATGGATTAAGAAAATTGTCGTAAGATATAAACATACTTTCTTCACCAGATCAGTTACATGCCTTTCCATTTGCTCTTGAGGCTTTAAGATTTCAGCTTTCAAAGGGAAAACCTGGGATGTACCATTTAGTTTATGCATGAATAAACAAATTCTTTTGCGGCATACAAAAAATTTAACAAATGTAAGCTGCTACCAACCTTATCCTTAAGAAAATTAATAACTTTTTCACGGATATTTTCATCTGGCCCCAAGATATGCCCAAACAAACTTGATAAAGAGGCTTCATACACAAAACACACCAAAACTTAATAAGAAAGGGTCAGTTAAATAAAGTGAAATACATTGCCAAATTCCTATCCCAATTGTAATAAGCATGTATATGAGAATACTTGAATAGTTAACTATATTTATGATGCAAGATCAAGACAGAAATTCACAATTTTCTTGCCATTAAGAATGGTTAAATATGGAAAACACGTGACAAGTAAATGAAATTTCAACTGAAAATTTTACCCTTTTCAATTTCTAAAGTTTAAAAATACAAAAAAATTCTCAAAATGAAAAGTACCGAGTAATACAGTTGGACTACCATATCAAGTGATTTTACAATGCAATTCTTCCTACATGTAGAGTGTTGAAGAAGTTTAAATGAATAAAGTTCAAAGAGATTCATGATGGAGAGCACAGATCCTCTAAAGAATCTAGATATAACCTGGCATATTAATAGTTAACTGTTAATTTCAAGTTGAATCTAAAATGCTACTTCCTGAGTCCCTCACAACTTCCAAAGAATCTCTTGCTCATCATGTCATCTGTTAATTTATCAATAAACTACACGATTGTATGATGAAATTTGAAATCTTTTCTTAGAGCAACTTTCTTTAAGTCATTCACCTTTTACCTTAGTTAAGGAAATATAATATTCAAAGTACAAATCCATAGCTCAAACACGCAAATCAAATAAATATAGCATTTTCGTCATAGGAAAATCACCTTTTGCATCTTGCCTCAGAAGCGACATAAGAGCCTTATGAACAGCATCACGCTCCACATTCTCCTCTTAACAGCCAAAGATCGTAGTTAAGCATCACATGAAATAAGAGCATGGTTATCATAAAAAAGATGAAAAAAAAATACCAGCTACAAGGAGCTGCCCTAGAACATCCACAATTTTTGAAACATTTTCAGGTGTATCCTTGCAAAGAAGAGGAAGTCCACGAATTGCTTGTACTCTAACCTGTAGCCAAGGACGAAGCAAGGAATTGATAATAAGATGAAAGGTGGAAAAACCTCATAAGGAATGCTTCCAAAATAAATGGAAACCAAAACCATGCAAGCTACTCATGAATGATGTTTATATGATAATTCTGCTGTAAATTGACACTTATTTCCGAATCAGACAGGTAAGCAGAAGAAATGAAACTGTAAATCTTATGATTTTTGAACAAACTCAAGAATTACACTTAGAAAAGGTGTCCATAAGCTATGCAAGCGATATATTCCAAGAAAATAATGAAACAATAGACAACAAAAAATGATGATCACTATCTTTAAATTCATCATCACCAAGGGTAAACAAAATTGGCACTTTGAAAATGCATATCACTTCTTGCTTCCACTTTCATATCAAAAAAAACATACTGCTCAAGTGCCATATTATAACATTAAAATTACACTGCAAAAGTAGGGCGTCAGTTTCCTTACAAAGATGACTATGCTTAGTGAAGAAATGTAGCCAAAGCTATCAAACATAATTTATGTAAAAACACAACGAAAAAAGTAAATTTTCATACTTCTTTCAATCCCCCAGAGATTTCAAATTAGCACCAAAACTCAAACAAGAGATGTGAACTCCCATTAAAAAACAAATAGCATACATAGAAGATAATTGAATTTTAAACCTATTTATAATGCAATAATGAAAGGATAATCAGACACCTCCACCGGTTTTCCCTATCTTAAAGTCAAAGAATATTGCAATCCCAATAGCTCAATCTTCCCCACCCCCATAACCTAAATATGGTATCCCCTCAATTTAGCTAAACTGAAGAAGGGCTTCGATGTAACCAATGATCTTCAAACATATTTTACAACTTCCAAGTACTTCACCTTAGAATACGAACATATACCTCTTAAAGTGACAACCTATGCGGTTATGCCCATCCAAGCTTACAAACGCAGATCATTTAAGCACCTCGAAAACGAATACTCAAGTCTAGAAACCAAACAAAATCAGGTAAACAGAGTGACACAACTCACCGCAATATCATCCATCTCGATCAGATCGAAGTGCGCGTCGACTGCTCTACTTGCAAGGTTGGGGAAGAACTTGAAGAACCTCGGGATGAGCTGCGCCGCGAGCTGCTTTGCCTTGTTACTCCCCACGCTCACAGCCGCTATGATCCCCTCATACTCGCTCACATGCTAAGAAAACTCGACAGAGTCAGCAACGTCGGCAGCAACACAACGCAACAAATCGAAGAGGAAGCAGGGGATCGAAGAAGGAACCTGGGATTTGTCCTTTGCTTCGCTGAGGACATCAGCGAATCGGTAGAGATTCTCGACCTCCGGGTCGCCGCCGGCTTCGTCCGTCGCCATTCAGTTCGAGCTCCAGCCGAAGACCGGTGGAACGCTGCAGAAGTGTGCTGCGCTGTTCGGCTATCCGGCTACTTGGGGTTTAGGACGCAGTGAGGGTGCCGGAAACGAAGAATGGCTGCGGAGGGCGCCGCTTTGGGTTCCTTCAGTGGAACATGGAGTAGCAATACCTTTCGGATCCGGGTCATGACCCGAATTTCTAGGATCCGGATTATTTACTTACCTATGATACGTAAATACGTTGCTGTGTTTTCACGGATACCTCATGTAATTTTTTGGATTTTTTTTATTAGGGTTATTTTTTTTAGTGGTATTTTAATTTAATTATTTAAATTAAATTTAGATTTTTTAAAATTTTCAATAATTTATATAATCAATATAAGATTGGTCTCATTCTTTGTATATATCACAATATTGATTATTTGACTAATATTCTTGAATTCACATTTACAAAATATTATATTCAATAGTCTTAGTGATGATTTTTTCCCCTTCACCTTTATTAACCAAAACATTGTAAATATTTCTATTAAAATTTTTACAATACATCATTACTTTCTTAATTCTCTTCTTTATTATTCTTCAGTCATATATATATATATATATATATATAAATAACTTAAAGTTAAATATTATTAAAAAATTAGTTTTTTATCGTAACTCTTCAAATTTTCTCTAATATCACCTATAATCATTAAAGCACTATCTTTATTTCTATAATCATTAATAATTAAAAAATCTCTCACTAAACTTATGATCTTGAAGTCAAAACTCAACCAATGTAATAATTTTTTTTTAAAAAAATACTTCTGTGATTAATAATACTCTCGTGGTTGAAAAACTTCTCGCTCAAATTTCTGTAGACATTTTCAACCTCCGAGTATACAAAAAGTTTTAAAAGTTCTCTGATTCAAAACTTCCCTAATAAAGAATAATTATCTTGCCAATTTCACCAATGTATTACTTCAAAAGAAGTATCAAAGATCTCGTTTCAATTTTATCATGTCTTTGAAGAAACGAATTGACAATCTCCTAATGTTTTTGTTTATTTCTACTTAAATTCCAATTCAAATCATTCTTTAATGTAAAAGAAAAAGAACGAAACCTAACTTCACCATGGGTAAACGACAATCACACCAGTTCTGATCAATGCTGAAAATGTTGTATAACGAGACAGTTCTGTATATATTTCTCAGGAAAGTTTTAACTGACAGAAGATTCAAGACAAAAGCCACAGAGACTTGATAAATATATAGCTTGTGCAAGGTCCTGAAGTGGTTGAAATAATGTGTTGTTGATTATGTATGGCACGGTGCTCAGACTTGGGTCTATGCAGCAGCTGTAGCAGCCAGCTTCGACTTTTTTGGTGGTGGATTCCCTCCGGAAATCATCACATAGAAATAGAAGCAAAGCATTGCAGCACTGAGGAGAGAATATTACAGTGAAGCGTAACTTTTCTTGTAAAACAAAGAGACCATGGCAGAGGATAAAAAGGAGTGTTTGAGGCTTACCTAAACAAGGCATAGAATCCTGTGGGGAAGAGCTTCTTGGTCTGCCATTGAGAAGTCATACAACCAAATTAAAAAGAGAATCAGAAAAGAAGGATCCTTTTTTCAGCAATCATAATTACAAGGAATGATAGCACAAGCCCAGCACAGGATGATCTCATACCATTGAATATATCTGAAAATTCTTCACAAAAAGCACAGCTGCGATTGCTGCAAGCAAAAAAAATTGAGAAATTTCCGGTCAATGAATACATCATGGTACGAGAAAATTAATTCTTGCCACCCATCTTGACCAACAAATTTCTATGACCATAATCATGGTGTATTGATATGAAACATGCTATGTTAAATATACCAAAAAACATGATTGAAAGAGAATTATCCATATGAT
>JAMKPZ010005721.1:0-12969 GCA_024699675.1 Amphibolis antarctica | reverse complement strand
CTTCTCCGTCAGATGACCTCTCATTGCATACTCCGGCGCAAGGTAACCACTGCAAAAATGCCAAAACAAAACCATACCGTGTCGGTGGTGGTGGTGGATTGGTCGACTAGCTACAAGGTCGATTGAATCTAATCATCGGATGCGTACACGGTGCCGGCAACCCTAGTGCTGATGTGGGTCATGCGTTCGTCGTAGAGCTTGGCGAGGCCGAAGTCGGATATCTTGGGGTTGAGATCGTCGTCCAGGAGGATGTTGCTGGCCTTGATGTCCCTGTGGATGATGCGAATGCTCGATTCTTCGTGAAGATAAGCCAGGCCCCTGGCCGTGCCCAAGCAGATATTGAAACGCGTCGCCCAGTCCAAGTGCAAACCACTCTTTCCTGCACCACACAGCAACAGCACCTGCTGCTTCATTCCTCTATTCCAACATATATCTCATTCTACAAAATAACATTGGTATGATAATCTCTCTACCTGCATATTTACCAAGGTCTTTTAGTATGATCATCGTTATCTGTTTCTATATATAGCCACTTGTCCATCTAAACATGGGATCTCAGAAACACCAAAATACAGCTAAGCAGATGGTAGGCTTGCTGAATTTTAATTTTAGTGGTGTCTACGTAGAAAGGTGAGAAAGTAGACCATTTTTATTACAAATGCTTTTAAAAAAAAAATTTAGAGATGTTTTTCTAATAAATACATGAAAGGGCAGAACTACATGTATGTATTTCAAGATTAAATAATTATAAATATGTGATGAAAATTATACTTGAGTTAAATAAAAAGTACTGATTTTTGATCTCTACCTTAAAACTGAACAATTTTCTTTTAATTTGAATAATTTAGTTTTAAATTGAAAAATCTCAACCAATATAACTTGAAATTGTGTTGACACTTTAGTACATGGAAGGTCATACAATAAATTAACAAATTATATAATTATATTTTAATTTTGACAAATAAAAATATTTCTAGAAAAGCTTTTTGAAGATGTCTGTAAGAATACCTTCCTTTTGAGGAACAATATATGCACAAACCATATCTAGACAAAGAAAAAAAGCTGTATCTTGTGTGAACATGAAGGGCATACCAAATAGTGCTCGATCAAGGCTGCTATTTTCTAGGTGCTCATAAACAAGGATCCTGTTGTCCCCTTCGTAGCAGCATCCATGCAACCTTACCAGGTTCCTATGCTTCACTGCGGATATTGTTGCAACTTCTGTCACAAACTGCCTCTTTGCATGAGGAGTTGCTATTGACAATTGCTTCGCTGCCACAATCCTTCCATCATTCAACTTGCCCTAGAAATGTATCATAATTATTTCGGGTATCAAAATGCACTGATCCTAACCATCTATTCAAATACATGTATGGTAAGGTTGGAATCTAAAAATAAGTAGTAATAAGTACCTAGGGGGTAGTTATTTTTTGTGGGAAGGATAATAGGTACCATAGAATATTGCATATGATAAATATGCACACAAACCAGCTGAACTACAGATTGTAGTTGTGTGCAAGGATTAATACCCTACCATAGAAATTCTATATATTGAGTGTGTGACAGAAAAAACAAGGAGTAAGTGAAGCCACCTTAAATACAGAACCAAACCCTCCTTGCCCAAGTTTATTCCTGGCACTAAAACCTTTGGTTGCATTCTTTAGTTCCATGTAGCTGAAGCTATTTGGCACAACAGCTAGCCCAACCAATTCTGCATGATCATATAGAAATGAATCAAACACTTTGCAAACAATATATCCATGATAATGCATGCCTTTTCAAAAATACTTGCCTTCATTATCAAGGTCAGTATTCTTGTTCTTCTTATATCTCCAAATGCAAATGCCAAGGATGACAAGAAACAGAGCGAAAATACTCCCTATGGTTCCAGCAATTATGGCTTTCTTTCTTTTATTTGTTGAACCAAAGTTTGGGGGTTCATTGGTAACACTTGGTTTGAAATCTGCATCACAACTCCTTAAGTTAAGTGATTTTTACAAACATACCAAAGAAAAGAAAAACTAATCCTTTGGATCAATTCATACTTGGAGTGACGCTTATGGCTGAAATCAATGGCCCATATTGACCATTATTAGGAATGCAACAAGTTCCTTTCCCTGCCCAAAAGAAATGGATTTCTAGGAAGTTCTTACTTACTAACGTTGTGTACTCCCTTTCAATAGCTTTGAAAGACCTCCCACTTGCTTCCTTTCTTATATCAAAGTCTCGTTCCACAAGAATTCCCTAAAAATTATAGCACTATAAAACATTGCATAGCTTGTACAATGTAAATGCTCATTGATGTGTGATTTCTGCTTCCAGAAATAAAGGGAAGGAAAAAGAGAGAATGAATAATTTAGGAGTTGCAACTAGGAGCAGAAAAGGAAAGTAGGAAATTTCTCCTAAGAGAAGTTGTTCCTAATGCAACCAAGTGCAGTAAGGAAAAATTCTTTTCAATAACTAAATATATGTTAAATTTTCATGCGAGTATAACATCATTGACATGATGTTAACATTTAATAAATCACCAGAAATAAAATAAACAAAGAATGGATATTCTTAGAAGCATACCTGGACATAAATATTAAAAATGCGCTTTCCAAAACTATACCAGGTGAAATCATCTGGGAAGACAAGTTCTGCAAACAGTAGTCGTACAGTGTAATTCCCATTTTCAAGTCTAAGGCCATAATACCTTAAAGAAGAAGGTGATACTCTTGCTGACTGAAATATTTTAACATTTGTGGCATTCTGGATGTTCAGTACATAGCTGGGGTTTGTAGAATCCCTGAATGTTCCAATGTTACTCACAGCCCAACGCTGATTATATGTGACATAATATGAGGCACTTGACAGATCCATATTGTCACTCTCATAATCAGCTCCATCATATGTTAAGCTTTCATTGCTGCCACAGTTTATTGCAAAAGAATAATCTGCACATGATATGTGAAATATACACATACCAACAAAGTTTTGGTTAGACAACACATATATGCAATAGGCACTGATATTTAGCAGACGGTCCCAAAGACTTGAAAGAATTGAAAAAAACATACAATTTGGTGAACCTCGGCCACATGGAACATCTCTTTGTAAGCACCCCAACCCCCAAGAAAGGCTGGAGATCAAAGGAGTGGCTCAATTAGAACACTATATGATGCCATTTGCACAAAAATACAGGAAAGCCAAGATAAAGATAATGACCTGTTGGAAATATCGATGTCAAAGTTATTAGCAACCAAATTCCTGCACGGAAAATTTTGAAGGACTTAATTAGATTTTAATGTATTGAATGTAATGTGAGTGTTTGAGTATGCATATACAATTGCAAATTGTTGTTGTGATCTCGAACCCATCGTGGGAAAGCTCCAGAAAGATTATTGTAGGACAAATCACTGCAGAGGAAAGTACTGCTTGTAATAACTCTGATCAAATAATAATACACTAAAAAATGTAAGCTGTCATCAATTTAAATGCTACTATGAAAAATTATAAATAGACGTGTGTAGGATTTTTGGTCAATATCCAAAATCACATAATCTTTCTTAAATCTCTATCAAAACCTTTGCAATTTTATTCCAATCTAAGGGGGTTTGATGCCCCAAAGAAAATAAAAAAATCAATCTCGATACTTCCAATATGTAAAACCTTGGTTCAAGAATGAATGTATTGGTAAAATATTTGCACTTGCATATGTGCTTGATGCCAACAAAATTTTAGGCGTTGGGATAGATAAATAATCAGTTATCCTTGGTAACCAGAATGGATTGATTATATATATGATGAATTAAAAATACGCTAGGATAAATTGATGGCCAATAATCCAACTGTTGAGTAATGAATGACACAAGGACTGTAGTACATATATATAAATTCAAGACTGACAATAGTTAATTATCTTTTGTTTCATATTTTTTATTTTATACTTTTAATTAAGTTTTAAATATGACATTTGGTTTATTAATCCTATTAATATAAAAATGATAATATATCAAAAATAAAAAATCACCACTTTGAACCAATGCATTGTTTGTATTCAGATGCTCTATTAGATGTTTCTAGAGCTGGATATTGACAAAATTTTACAATCAAATACGGTAAATGCCCAATTTAGATGCATGCATAAAATTTGTCAGGAAAGACAAAAATGGTGGAAGTGAAATTGTTTACGTTAGCAAATCCTAGATTTTTATATATAGAGGCTATATAAAGAAAATAAATACAACTTGAATATCTTAATATTCTAACAATTTGAATATGGTCAAAATTATTGTCCATCAACATAAAAAATTTAATTTCTGTTGTTTTTAGGAAAATTAGATATCAATTTGCTGCACATTCAATTCATTGACACAACCAAACTTGAAAAACATAACATTGATGAAAGTGAGGTATACATAGAGTCACAAAGGTGTACATATTGGAAAGAGAGGCAATTTTCTGATCAGGCAAACTCCCAGATATTCTGTTATTTCCCAAGTACCTGACAAAACAATACAAAATGATATGAAATGTCTATAGACCCTGGATATGATAGACCCTGGATTTAAGCTCCTATGTAGTAGGTTTCTCACAGGGTTCCAAGTTTTTCCAAGTTGAAAAGTGATGCTGGCAGCTCACCCCTTATATTATTGAAGCTCATATCCCTAGGATGGTTGAAAATGGAGAAAAAAGAAAATTTAACAAATCTTAAGAGTAGCAGAGGAGGCTGTGAGCACCGATGGACAAAATTCACTTACAAATAATGCAACTCTTTATACAGTCCAATATTCGATGGAAAAACGTCAGAGATCATGCAATCCCTTAGAACCCTTTACAAGCATACATCATATAGCAGCATGTCATTGTGGAAATCTCAAAAATTAGTAAGGTTATGTTCTATTTCATGATATCTTACAAGTTACTCAAGGATGACATATTCCTTATGAATGTCAAAGACGAGCTCACATTTGATATATCACCCAAACGCCTGCATGATTCACAGGAAAGAAAGAAATTAACGTCATGACAATGAAAATATTAGATTGGGGTAATAATGAAGTGAATGTTAAAAAGAGAGTAATAACTCACAAGTCCTGCAGCTGGACAAGATTACCGAAACTTGAAGGAATTGGACCAACAAATGAGTTCCCCCATAGCCTCCTGTGTATAGGAATTACAAAACAAAATATCAATCGCAAAGAAATTGGAGAACTAGTAACAGAAGGGAGCTCTTTGCCATCATCTTACAAGGTTGTAAGTTTTGTTAAGTTGCCAATAAATTCTGGTACTTTTCCACCAAAATTATTGTCAGCGGCCCACCTTCAAGTACAAAAGTACATGATTATGCCCTGATATTTTTATTTTGTTGATTTTAGAATAATTTAAGATAAAATGATTAAAAAAGTACAGGATCTCCAAGTTTTGGAGCTTCACCAATGTCTCAGGAATGGGCCCACTAAGCCCAATACTCTCTAGATACCTGAAAAGAGAGAAACCGGTAGGAACATGTATATATTTTATATTATATTTTGTATAAAGTTGTGGTACAAAAATGTGTGCCAATTACAATTTTCTCAGATTTGTCAAATTTCCAAGCTCTGGTGGTAGTGGACCACTAAAATTGTTCCTGGATCCCATGCCCCTGGTGATTGTCACATGTTCATTATAGGAACGGATGTAAAAGAAGTAGTAAGAAATGAATTACTTATCGAATCACTAATTTTTTTTTAAGATCAGAAGGATAGATATCCTACAGGGAAATAAGTTTTTTTAGGTTACCAAGCTCCTTGGGAATGGGTCCTGAAAGTGAATTGAGCCCTACACTCCTGTAGGGATAGGATTCAAGGTTACAAGAAAGAAGCAAAACAAACATCAACATTTATTTTGAAACAAATAAGCCAAGTTAATTTAGTTTAAAACGTACAAGTACAACATTTCTGAAAAGCTTCCAATGAATGCTGGTAAGGGACCAGTTAAGTAATTTTTACCAATTTGCCTGCAACAGAGTAGAATCATAATGAGATCTGTAATAGATGTTCCAATAAACTTTTCTTGGATTGTCAAATTAGAACAACCTCACCCACAGATTTTTTCACATGGTTAGTTTTTCTGCCAATAATAATTGAACTTTTTGAGATTTCATCCATGTTTTCCAATCAAGAAGCTCAAAGTTCCATGGGCTAGGAAATAAATAAACAGAGAAAAATAGTTTTGAAATTAGAGGTGTATGGATGGCTCAACAATGGACAAAGTTCTTTAGATTACTTGAATCTACAAGAGTTTTGAAATTGCCTACTATTGGGAGAGCTGTGATAACAAGAGTTTGTAGGCTGCCTATCCATAGGAGATGGTAGCTAGAGTTTCTGGACTGCCTACCAAGTGTGTGAGAGAGGGGCAGGGCAACTAGAGTTCTTCCACTTGATAGTTAGCGTTGTGTGTGGAAAATGAAGACTAAGTTGTTATTAAAGTTGAATTAAAGATTTTTCAGTTTTCATATTGGCACTAGTGCATACCATCATAACACATCCCTTATTAAGCAAGGTAAAACCAAATAAAGACCCATGTGGTAGTGGTCCTTCCACAATAACAATGTGATAGTGCTGTCATACTATAATATATTTGCCAACTTAAAGGTAGTGAATTGCAACTTGTACTTAGTGGGAACCCTATATCCTTAGTGGAGGTCATCAACATCTCTCTCAATCAATTGTGTTAAATTCTCATCAACCGACTGAGGGTTAACCACATTCACTGTATAGAAATAACAAATGTTTTCAGAGAAGCTCATGTAAACATTGATTTACTAAAATTTTTTGTGATGAATATTACTAGATCAAATGCAAAATAAGTCTTTGAATTTTGATCATCCAAATAATTAAGAAACCAAATTGGAATACCACAGTAAATCATATATTGAACAGAAGTAGAAATGAATTTATTTTTAAAATTATTACCCGCATGATTGTTGAATACAACAAATGCCACTTTTGTGAGCTTACACTTAATTTAAAGGGGATATAATCAATAAGACTTACAGGTTATTTAGTTTTGATAAATTCTTGAGCTCAGGTGGAATAGTCCCTGTGATATTTAATTCATATGCAGTCCTAAGAAACAATAAGATCAGTGTGGAATATATAAGACAAGATAACATGAAAGAGAGGTGTATAACTTCACAAAATCTATTGCTGATTTATACTAAATAAAAATTGAGACAAATAATATAAAATTCATAATAAGATTGACTTACAAAAAAAATTAAAAACCAGTGTGATGGATATATAATTAGCAAAGTAATTGTTATGATAATGAAAGTATGATGGGTACGCGACTCACAGTCTGACAATATGGCAGGTGGAGCCATTGTTGTTGCTACAATCACACAAGATGGATGGATTAAATCTATCATAATCATCCCTAATCTTGTCATCGGCCGTTATCGCATACCCTGTGCAAGGATCACCATTGCCAGTGTCGTTCCAAGGTAATTTGGACATAGAGGATGAGATATTCCACTTCCAGAATATGGAGTTCAATGTCTCAACTGCCCAATAGAAGGTGCTCTTGTTAGTTGTTATTGCTCAAAACCCTTGTAAAACATTAGTGTTCTTGCTACACATAGGCCCTTGTAAAACATTAGTGTTCTTGCTACACATAGGCATATCTGTCTCTGTCTATATCTTTATCTATGTCTAAATATACACACACACAAACGCATAAATACATACATATGTGCAGGTGTATATATATATATCAATCAAATGGACAAGTACTAGAGCAGAGACCAGTATGGGTGGTGGAGGAAGAATGTATCACTCAGTGAATGAATTCGTGGTTCATACCTTCAGTTGGGTCCGTTCTGGAGGACGATTGATTGGTCTGCTGGGCAGTTACATGAATGCTTGTTAACAGAGTGGCGGCGGCAATCAACAGGGCTAAGAAGCACCACAGTGGTGGAGAAGAGCAGGAGGAGGCCGCCGCTGCTGTTCCACCACTCTTCATCTTCCTCACCATCTTCAGGTAGGAGCTGACACTGCTGCTGCCATTTAATAGATAAATGATGCTGTTTGCTTCTTTCAACTTATACGTGAAAACAAAAGTCAACACCATATTCTATATACACACATATTTCATATATATATATATATATATATAGATGTAGGTTTTGTTTGATTCTAGTTTTTTTTAATTTCTAAAATCACTTTTAATATTATTATTGTGGTGTAAATTTTAATTTATAAATTTTTATCATTTAAATTATTATGTAATTATTATACAATTCTAATTTTATTTCTGAAACTAATTCTAACTTTATTTTCAAGTTAGGAGGTGTTTGTATGGAATGAATTAAATAGAATTAAATTAACGTGAATTCATTTCTCGATTAAAATTGAATTAGTGAAAAATAAATTCATTACAAATATATATGTTTGTGTATTCGAGAGAATTGAAAAAATAGGTGACGAATTGAAAAAATAGGAGGTATAGTAAAAATTAAAGAGAATTGAATTTAAAAAATGTTAAATATTTTTTATTTTATTTTTAATTTAACTTTTTATTTATCATTATATACTTTTTACAAAAGATAAAAATATATATTTTTCGCATTTAATCATCAAATGAGTAATATAAATATCATATTAATAAAGTTAAGTAACAATACAATATTAGGAATACAACTAGTATGTTAAAAATTGAAATATAGAATAATAATAATTACATTATCTTATTGTTCTACATTTCTTATACAAAAATACATTTAAAGGAAAATTGCATCAGTCGTCGAATGAAGATGAGAAACACTTCACATGGAGAAATAAATGGGAAGAGCAGATGATAGAGAGGGAATAGATGACGATAATGGACTATCATATGGTTAAACAATGGCGACTACTATAGTATTGCGTCAAACATTTCACTTGTAGCAATTACATCATGCAAAGGAATAATGGAGAGAAATGAAAATATTGGACGATGATGATGAATGAAGGGTAGTTACATTATGTGGTTCTGGAAAAAGGATAGGTCACGTGGAGGAACAACAATAGTGTGGAGAAGAAAGAAGAAATGAATTCTAAGGGAGATGTTGAGAAATGAATTCTTAACTTTATATTTACATAATTTCATATTAGAAATTTAATTTCTGATCTTTAAAAATGCATAAATACAAGAACTAAGCAGAATTTATATGCTTAATTCAATCTAATTCTTTGGAAACAAATACCTCCTTAAAAGCTGTCCTGTCATCAAATGCACTAGCAGTTAAGAATTCACAAACGATTGATTTCTCTTGGTTTGGAAACAAAACTTAATCATCCAGATATTGATAATTAAATACATGAAAATCAGGACTGTTGGAAAATAAATAAATAAATAGACATCGCACGAGACCGAGCGATCATGCGACGGAAGCAGCGGGGTCCGGCGAGCTTACCTTCCACCGGATCGGCGGTTCCGCCGTTCCGAGCGGACGCAGGGAGAAAAGGAGAGGAGGAAGCGAGGCAGAGGTGTACTGCAGCAACGGCAGCGAGGAGGAGGAGGAGGAAGAGGAGGAGGAGGAAGGGAGACGTCAGCAGCCGCAGCCTCAGCTTCTTGACACTTGCATGTGGTCTTCATCGATCCATGTGAAGCAACAGCCGCAGGAGACTGTAGACACTTGCAGCAGATACCTTTTGCCGTGGTCTTCTGGACACGGTTTTGGATGCAATCATGCATGTGGATCTTTTTTAAAAAATATCATTATCACTTTTATAAGGTAAAGGTGCATTAGAGTCTTATCTACGTCGAAAATTTAATGTGCGAATTAATTTAAGGTGCATTTAGAGTCTTATCACATCACACCATGTGCGAAATAATTTAATTAGCATGGTGGATACATTATCACACCATGTGCGAAATAATTACATTATCACATCACACAAGTATAAAATTCTCAACACGTTGTTAATTCATCGGGAGCTAGCTAAGTTGCATTAATTGAAGGATGGTGGATGAAAATTTGATAAATATATGGGCCATCATCGATCCATGTATGCTTAATTATGAGATCGAAATCAAAACAGAAATATATGCACACGATGAAATTAAAATTAAAAGTAGGTAGGTAGGCACGTTAGAAATAATTAAACAAATTAACGACCAGAACTAAAATCCCGGGCCCCCAAATGTGAAGCTATTACTTCTATAACGGAAATGGCTGACGTCAGCGAACAGTTTGTTGCTGACGTATGCACCGTCCATATCAACGACGTCGTTGAAGTTGTATGCGCCGCCGGACTTATCGAAGTATTGAACATCTCCGAAGAAGCAGGCGCGGTCCAAGCCTGCACGAATGACGCCGGGGAGCACGCCGTTGCACATGCGGGGGCACCTGGTGTTGGGCAAGCAGTGGACGAAGCCCCCGTACTCCAACATGCTTGCGTTCTTCATGTGGTGCACCGCGGGCTTGGCCCAGTACCCTACGTACTCCCGGACGTCCCCCACCGCCACCCACCAATTCTCCGTCCCAGCGTCCTGCCGTGCAGTTTCAACAGGCAACGTACGTACCGTTAATTTTGTAACACAAGCTGTTGGAGCTTCAAACAAACGAATTGATCAAGTAGCTAGGGAAAATTAATAATCAAACAAACACACGTACATACGTACCCTGTATATGTAAACCCTAAGATGATATTGTTGATAATCCAAGTAGGTTGAAAGGTGGGTGATGGCCATGCCAAGCTTAGGGTAGGGATTGATCACCACGAATCCCGGACACTCGTCGTTGTAGCAAGATGTTTCGTCCTTGTCCACCTGCACATCCATCCATCAATCCATCAATCCTAGCCTCTCAAAAGTCCTTAGAATATATGTTTGATTAATTTGTGAGCGACTCACCGACCACCTGACGAATAGCCTCGTTTGGTTGTCTTGGTAGCGCGAGGGCAGCACCTGCATGCGATTGATCGATCGTTACTACGCACCACCGTACCATTTTGGCTTGCTTCCACACCAGGCAATATTGTTATTGAACGACGATTAATTGATCGAGTTGACGATTACTTGCAATTAATCACTTACGTGCCAACCGGCCCTGAGAATGACGCCGAGCTTGTCGTTCCTCACCCACATCATGGCGGCGCTGGTGTCCCTAGGCCCGACGTCTGGCACTGCATAAAGGTTGATGGATGTTCCGCCGCCATAGTACGCACCTTCGTACCGTGTTCTTCTTGTTGCCCACTGAAACATCACGTTGTGACGTAAGAGATATATACATTTATATGCGCTCCTGATCAATCTCCATGTAAGTGTTAATTAAGGTTGAGACATACAATTATTACATCATTCACAAAAAACTTGGCTTGTACTTGGTGAAAATTTGGACTTGAGATCTAGCTAACACCAGGCAAAGTTACGTATATGTATGTATGTATGTTGGATTCATGCATGATTATATTAATGCTATGTTTTCATCTTAATTATATACATGTACATACATATATATATAGTTGTGAAAATAGTGCTACAATTAACGATGAGTGGAACTAAAGGAGGATTTGTCTTGGAAGGTATGGTAAACGGTATAAAATGATGAGACGTCTTATTTATTATTTCCTATTGTTAATTTCGATCTCATTTGGCACAAACCTCGATCTCCTAAGTATTTTTTTCACTAGCTAGCTAATTGTATTTAATGAGATAGCTAACTTACGAATCTCAAGTCATTTTCGTTGATCTCCTTGGTCTTTTCGGGAGAGAAGGTCGTTGTGCCGCCGAATGCAAACTTGTCTCTGGTTGTGGTGTCCAGGTCGAGCCTTTGGATGGGCACCGACCCTTCAGGACACTTGTGTTCCGACGAAATCTCAGCATCCAAGAACTCTCCCCCCACCTCGTCTCCGTAGGGCGACGTTGACGACGTCAGAGCGTTAGGGATCACCGTCGGCCTCATCTGCATGTATATATGTCGGCCAACA
Source organism: Amphibolis antarctica (assembly GCA_024699675.1). Lineage (NCBI taxonomy): Eukaryota > Viridiplantae > Streptophyta > Magnoliopsida > Alismatales > Cymodoceaceae > Amphibolis > Amphibolis antarctica. The sequence continues at coordinate 1,033 of JAMKPZ010005721.1, read as the reverse complement.
TCACAACAACGACATACACACACACATAAGCTACTTAATTGTATACATATATGTTGCGAGAATAAACAAATAAAGAAGCTAATTATATATATATTAAGGTGTGTAATTAATGGTATGTGAAGCTAATTAAAAACCTGCACTTTGTGATCCTTGAGCTTCGGGTGGAGAAAGGTGGGCTGCTTGTAGATGTCGATGCAATCGTACACATCTCCGTTTGCAAACTGTATATATAGCAATTAAGAAATCATGCAACGTTCCTTAACCATGTCATCAAAAATTGAGTTTATTAGATAGCAGAAAATTTTCAGATAATTCACATCGATGCATATATCACGGATTCAACAACTCGATCCGCAGCCAACATTACAACCATATATCTCGATCACTAAAACAATTAAATACGCCACCATTATGTAACAGATATATATATTTACATATATATAGATCGATCGAGATGTATATAATGCAGCTAGCAAGCTGATTAATTAATTACCCGCATGGTCTCAATTGATCTCTTAACAAAATCAGAATAAAAACATATATTGATTAGTACCATATATCATGGAGAAAATTAATTAACTAAAACAATTAATTAATAGGTTGCAGTTGAAGGTTAGTACCTGGATGGTTTTGATGCTGTTCTTCCTTACGTATTCCTGTTGGGTCTTCAGATCTACAACTTCTTTGCCCACAACTATATCATTGGCCAGGATAATTACTGTAAAGGTGTAGAAGAGCAACTTGAATTTTTGCCGTGTGATCGTCACACCCATCTTAATTACAACCGACTTTGATCCAACACTTGATTAACGTACGAAGCCCTAGCCTTCAACACTATTTCGATCCCCTCCTCGTGTGCTCGGCCATATATATTTTATATATGTATGAACCTAGCTAGTTAACTGGCAATCGCGCAAGTTTCTCAACAATCATAATTAATTTTATGACCTGGCCTGCTAATTTAATTAATTGACCAAGTACAACGACAATTGTGGGTTCCTTCAACGACAATCGCGGCTTCCTCCAAGTGGCT